>JAPQRN010022306.1:0-22684 GCA_037367275.1 Coranthus polyacanthus | reverse complement strand
CCTCGGGGTCCCACCGGAAGAGCTGGAGGAGGTGTCTGGGGTGAGGGAAGTCTGGGCTTCCCTGCTTAGACTGCTGTTAATGTGATCAATTAGTAGGTAGTTTGGGTCCTATTTTTACAATTGTACAAAAAGTGCAATATACATCACCACACTAATCCACACAGAATATCCATATGCATTTAGAGCTGCAACTTTTAATCGATTGCTGACTATTAAATCAATTAGCAACTATTTTCATAATCAATACTCGGTTTGAATAATATTTTAAGAAAGAAAAGTCAATTCATTTTTTTCCCTCTTCTCTGACTGTAAACTGAATAATGGGTTGTGGACCAAACAAGATCTTTGAGAACATAATTTTGGGCTTTGAGAAAAAATTTTCACCATTTTCTGACTTTTTATATACCAAACAATTAAAGAAAATAATTGACAGATTAATCAACCATGAAAATAATCATTAGTTTTGAAGTGTTTTAATAGCCTTAGCTTAAACCTGACTAGAGTGTCGACCAATATTGTTTTTTGTTTTTTTTTTCAGGGTTGATCACCAATATTATATAATCAAAGACACCAATAAACAATATTTGGAACTGATATACATTTGCAGTAAAAAAGAACATCTTGGTGTTGGATTTTAGAATTACTTTAACACAAAGCCTTGTTGAAATAGCTTTAAGCTGACTGTCACATCAAATAAAGAACAATTCAACAATATCAACAATATTTACTGTCAGTTTTCACATTGAATGTTGGGGATAAAAAGTACTTGTAAATAAGTGAATGGTTATTATTCATGACATGTAACCAATCGGATAGTGCTGTGGGGTTGGACATTGCTTGGCACCACAGAGTGGTGACTGCAGAGAGAGATGGCTGCATCAGAGCCAATTTTAAAAGATCATTTTGAAATTAATTAATTTTATTGGATACTAAATTTAAAAAACAGCATTCAACACTTACCTTTGACAACAACATAGCAATATGTTGTTTTCATTCTTCCGTTGCGTGGCTGATCCAGTGAAGGACAGCCTCAAACAGTGTGCTCTCCCTTCTCTTGAGGTTGACTTTCGCAATAATGTGAGCTTCTGTACAGAGAGCTGCTGGAACTCTTCACAGACGAAAACATCCTCAAAGTGATCAAGGATGTAGCAATAGGCCTTGTGCTGCAGTTCAGCAGAGTAACAGATCTTTGTAAACTGCCAAATGCCAATGCAGTTGTTCTCGCACATATGCTCCCTCAGGAAGTTGAAGCAAATTTGTACAATGTCCATGACATTGAGTTGATCGGCTGCCAGCAGCAGGTCCTGTACGTTTTCCTCAGTCACAGTAACAGATCTGGAGTAAGCAAACTCAATGATGAGCTGCATCATGTCAGGAGACACACCAGGTATGTCAAAGACTGGATCTGACCAGCGTTCAAAGATGCCTCTATGTGTCGAGATGGTGACAGAGTAGAGAATTCAGAATAAAAAAATAAATGGCAGTTGAAGTCAACAGTCACCAGTTGAATTACAATATGCTGAATTCCAGCAGCTGAAAGGTAATTACTGAATTTTTACCCAGTGACGCTAAAAAACCATAGAACACTGCAGATTTAAAACCTGATTTGATCTAACATTAACTAAATGATGGTTTTGTGAGACAAGTGACAATTTGAGGTGTTGCAACAGACGAGGTCCATTTGCGGCAGGTCTATAGTCTGTAATGAAGCCTAACCAAGGACCAAACACACGTGACTTTTTATATCTCTTTTCTTCTTTATATCGTCAAGACTAAAGATAAAATTAAATAAAGTCACCAAACATGTCAGTAATCTCTCCCATCACAGCTAAGAAATCCACTCTGCTGAACCACAAGACGAATTGTCGCAAACATTAGAAGAAGGTTCGGCAAAAACAGGGACCTGCTACACTAGCTAATTAGCCCAAAGCTAGGTTGTCATTAAACTGGCCAGATTGCAATCTTGATTCTTTTAGTTAAATAATCTTTGCCGTCTACTCGAATGTAAGATTCAATAAAAATGGAAATGGACCCTGAATTGATTCTCTTTGATTACTTGTTATGACAGGGTTGTTTTCTAGCCCCCGTTTACCTGATTACCTGAAACTTTCTGTTTGTTTTCACCTAATTTTAAACTTTTAACCTCAACAGCTTCTCACTTAACTATATGTGACAAGTAACTTACCTGAAATGCAGTCACACAGGATGACTTAATGCACTGGAAATTCAGCGTCCTTAGCTTTGATAACAGCATCACAAAATTGTCCGCACACCAAGGTTTGTGAAACCTTTCCTTCTTGACTCATCTTGATGTATTATTATGTTGCTGCAGTTGAAGTCTCAACAGTTTTTACACTAACACTGCCAGTCTTTTGGCATCTTGGTTGCCTAGCAACACTTATTGTTATTTTTCGGAAAGTGTGTGGCCCTTTCTCAATACTACTTTCGCCAAGTTCGGACTTGTGGACTTCGGAGTTCGGACTTAGCAAGTTCGACGTGGGAGTACAGACTCCGAGGACAGGAGGACACAGAACCTGTCAGAATCAAATTGTTTTCCAGACAAGATGACGTTTGATCACTACAGGCCTGTTCACTTAGTCAGTTACTTAGTCAGTTAGTCAGTCAATGCATGCATTCTTTACTGGAGCTGCACAAAAGCAAAAAATTACTAGCCGTGACTTCCTTCTGCAGTTGTGTAAGGAATGACCACATGCAAATGAAAGAGGCAAGACTGTGCCACTGCCCCTTCCAACAGAGGCAGAACAGCCTCAGTGGAAGCGAAGGCAGTGTACAGTGAAAATGTACTGCAATGAAAACAAGACAATCAAATCGTGCATCAAGTGTTGGCAACCTGTGTGTGGACAGTGTACTGTCAAGGTCTGCAGTGTTTGTGCTGTTTGTGAGTCAGCATGTGTGGCAGAACCTGGAGCACAGTAGGCCTGTGGTTCCCAAACATTTTTGACCAAGGCTCTCTTTCTTTGTAAATATTTCTGAATTCATGTTCATTTCTCATGAGAGCAAGGAACTTATTATTGTAATGGTCAATGTTCATGAGCAGTGTTCATTTTTTATCTGTTTGATAGCTTTCTCATATTTTATTACATGTAGTTTTCCATTGATGGTTTAACTGAAGTGAATTTATAGTGTTATATTGCTAAAATAACAGATATCCTAATGTGCCAAAATTCATAAGATTCTGATGGTATGTTATTTCATCCATTTTTGCATGCTATTTTGAAACAAATGACCAAATAGTTCAGTAACAGAATTCATTCTAAAGATATAACAATATAACTATAACATTCCTGAAAATGTGTTAGCTTGGCCATTTGGGTCATTTTCAATTTACAGGTATAATGACACAAAAGACAAAATACACTCAGATAGGATTAACAATACAACACATACCCCGATCAGCAATTCCATTGTGACCTGACAGGTGACATAATAGTGTTGATTATCTGGTTACAATGGCTCCTGTCAGTGGGTGGATATATTAGGCAGCAAGTGAACATTTAGTCCTCGAATTCGTTGTGTTGGAAACAGCAAAATGGGAAGCATAAGGATCTGAATGAGTTTGACAAGGGACAAATTGTGATACTGACAACTGAGTCAGAGCATTTCCAAAACTGAAGGTCTTATTGGGTGTTCCCAGTCTCCAGAGGTTAGTACCTACCAAAAGTGGTCTAAGGAAGGACAATTGGATGATCTATAATATATCAACCCGAACATTAGAAAATGTGTGGCATATCTTGAAATACAAAATGCGACAACAAAGACCCCATATTGTTGCACCTTAAGACTTATTTAGAGGAAGAATAGGACAAAATTATACCTGAAACGCTTCATCAGTTGGTGTCTTCAGTCCCTGAACGTCTCCTGCTGTGAAAAGAAATGGCAACATTACAAAGTGGTAAATGATTTACTGTCCCAACTTTTTCTTGAATGTGTTGCAGCCTGAATGTGAGGAGTGGATGTATATTTACAAATAAAATGAAGTTGACCAGACAAAACATGAAATATGTTGTGTCCATACTGTCTACAATGAAATACAAGTCAAAGGACATTTTGATATCACTGCTTTCTTTTTTAATTTGCATTTTCTATACCGTGCCTACTTTTTCTTATTTGGGGTTGTTATACATTTCTACATTTATAGATTGCATAGAATGTATAGATTCATCAGTCACATCTAGCTTTGTTTGTTTGTCTTGGGTTTGTGTGCAGTGAGCTGCTCCACACAAGCGGCTCCTAGTGAGATTAATAAAGTCATTTGAATCGTATGGCAGTGTATTGAACAAATATGCGCACATTGGCCTGTGTACATTGACATACAAACAGACATGTATCAGACACTGAGTCACCCCCAAAAATCTGCACTCACTCCCTGTTATTAAAGCACTGCCTTCCTCAAGGGCAAACACAGCAGGTAGCCTCAGATCTAATTAGCTAGTTAGCCTTTGGTTGACTGAGTAAAGACCCTATCCAAAAAACATCTGAGCTCAGTTCACGACATTTTACTCAGATAAAGAGGAAATCCTGCAGCTGTTGTGCCAGTGAACAGTAGGAAAATACATTTTGTTGATGAATGGCTGCTAAATACGGCAGCTACTGATTAACACAATCCAAGGAGGTGTTCATAAAAACAAAGAGCCAGTGGAGAAGAATACGTTTAATCAAACAGATTTCATCAAACTACTTGAACTTATTTATTGAGGTCATTGTGCTTGCTCTGAAATCACTGGCCTGCTAATCTGTCTTGAAGGCAAAACAACTCAGAAGTGTGATGTCAAAATATTCAGACTCACAGCGTGAGTTGAATATTTGAAAAGGGGAAATACATTTTTCACTGCCTCAAATGCAAAAACTGTAACTATAAATAATACCACTGACTGAAACATTACTTCAAAATGTGCTGACAATTATGACTTTCAAAACTCACTTCTTACCTTACTACATGGATTGATGGAGCAACTTTTGTGCACCTGGCTCATTTCTATTTCTACACTTGTTATAACCAGAGGTGGGAAGTAAAGATGTACACTTACTTATTGTACTGTACTTAAGTAGGTTTTTTAGGTATCTGTATTTTACTTAAGTACTTATTTTTCTGATAACATTTTACTTTTATTCTCTGCACTTTAACACAAATATATGTACTTTCCACTCCTTCAAGATGCACGTGTCATGACTGAAAACAATCAGATACAATTTGGGATGACATCGAGATGCATAATTTCTAATGTTGTTTTGCATCAGTAAAATCCAATTTATTTATATATAATTATTAGTAGAGGCAAGATGTAATACTTTTTAAGTCAATCAATCATTTGAAACAGAATCCAGCCACTAGTTCTAGTTCTAGTCCTAATTCTGGTTTCTAGTGCCAGTCCCAAACCCGGGTAAATGGAGAGGGTTGTGTCAGGAAGGGCATCTGACGTAAAACCTCAGCCAAACTAAATATGCAAATCACAAATAAGACTTCCATACCGAATCGGTTGAAGCCTGGGTTAACAACGACTGCCACCGGTGCTGTTGACAAACAGGGAGCGGAAAGTGGACTACTGTTAGTCGAAGAAAGAGAGGAGGCAGACATGTCCGGAGACAGAGCGAAAAGAGGAAAGGCAAGGGTGTGGGACTGAGAGTAGGGACTTTGAATGTTGGCACAATGACAGGTAAAGGTAGGGAGCTGGCTGATATGATGGAGAGATATTTATATATATATATATTTATATATAGTTGATATATATTGTGTGCAAGAGACCAGGTGGAAGGGCAGCAAAGCTAGAAGCATAGGAGCAGGGTTCAAACTGTTCTATTATGGGGTTGATAGAAAGAGAAACGGGGTAGGAGTGATTCTGAAAAAAGAGTTTGCCAAGAATATTCTGGAGGTGAAAAGAGTATCAGACAGGGTGATGAGTTTGAAGCTGGACATTGAAGGGGTGATGGTGAATGTTGTCAGTGGTTATGCCCCACAAGTAGGTTGTGAGTTAGATGAGAAAGAGAAATTCTGGAATGAGCTGGATGATGTAATGCAGAGCATTCTCAGAGGTGAGAGAGTGGTGATTGGAGCGGACTTCAATGGGCATGTACGTGAAGGGAATCGAGGTGATGAGGAGGTGATGGGCAGGTTTGGTGTTCAGGAAAGGAACCTAGAAGGACAGATGGTGGTGGATTTTGTGAAAAGAATGGAAATGGCTGTGGTGAATACCTTTTTCCAAAAGAGAGAGGAACACAGGGTGAAATATAAGAGTGGAGGTAAGAGGTAAAAGGTGGACTACATCCTGTGCAGACGTTGTAACTTGAAAGAGATTAGTGACTGCAAAGTGGTAGCAGGAGAGAGTGTAGCCAGACAGCATTGGATGGTGGTGTGCAGGATGACTCTAGTGGTAAGAAAGAGGAAGAGAACAAAGGCATAGCAGAGGACAAAGTGGCAGAAGTTGAAGAAGGAGGAATGTTGTGAGGAATTCAGGGAAGAGTCAAGACAGGCTCTGGGTGGCCAGAAACAGTTGCCAGATGATTGGGAATCTACAGCAAAAGTGATCAGGGAGCCAGGTAGGAAGGTACTCGGTGTGTCATCTGGAAGTAGGAAGGAAGATAAGGAGACTTGGTGGTGGAACGAAGAAGTACAGGAAAGTATACAGAGGAAGCGGCTAGCTAAGAAGAAGTGGAATAAGGAGTGAACTGAAGAAAGCAGACAGGAGTACAAGGAGATGCAAAGTAAGGTAAAGATGGAAGTGGTGCAGGCCAAGCAAAAGGCATATGATGAGCTGTATCAGAGGTTGAACACTAAGGAGGGAGAGAAGGACTTGTACCGGTTGGCGAGACAGAGGGATCAAGATAAGAAGGATGTGCAGCAGGTTAAAGTGAAGAGCTTTACAGGACAAAGCTGGAAATGTACTCTCAAGTGAGGAGAGTGTGATGAGAAGATGGAAGGAGTACTTTGAGGAACTGATGAATGAAGAAAATGAGAGGGAACAAAGGGTAGAAGAGGTGAATATTGTGAAACAGGAAGTAGAATAGATCAGTCAGGATGAAGTGAGGAAGGCTTTGAAGAGGATGAAGGGAGAAAAAGCGGGTGGCCCTGACGACATACTGGTGGAGGTATGGAGGTGTCTAGGAGAGACGGCAGTGGAGTTTTTAACCAGATTGTTCAATACAATCTTGGAGGGGGTGAGGATGCCTGAGGAATGGAGAAGTGTACTGGTGCTGATTTTTAAGAATAAGGGTGATGTGCAGAATTATGGCAACTACACAGGGATAAAACTGATGAGCCACATGATGAAACTATGGGAAAGAGTGGTGGAAGCTAGGCTGAGACAGGAAGTGAGCATTTGTGGGCAGCAGTATGGTTTCATGCCAAGAAAGAGCACCACAGATGCACTATTTGGTCTGAGAATGCTGATGGAGAAGTACAGACTTATTTCTTCTTCCACCACCATCAGTAAGTATTTTCTTTATATGTTATGAAGTATCCAATAAGACATAGCTTTCTGGAGAGGCTTCCTGGGGTGGATCGCAGCTCTCAATGCCACCACTTGACTGTTGAATCCTTCATGCCAGTATCACCTGTACATGTTGGTCTGTGGCCAAGGATAGTGTCTGATATGCCATACTACTTTCTTGTTTTTCAATCTGCTCCTGCTGCTTTGGTTATTGCAATCTTTTATTTTTTATAATCATGTTTCAGCTTCTTCATTTTTTTCTGAGTTTTCTGAGGTTGTTGTTTACACTGCTGTTTTACTATTTAGCAAAATATTTTTAAACATCGTGGTCAACAGATGCCTCTGAACTTATCAATGTGCAGTATGTCACTTTTAGTTCCCATTGTCCTGTCAAAGTACCTACCCTTAAACAGGAGCTAAGAACTAAAATTGTCCCTAGTTACTGCAGTGTGAACACAAACAAAAGGGGAGGCTTTATCCAACCATTATAAGAACTATGGAAAAGTTCCTGCGGTGCGCAAGCGCCCTATGCAACTCATGTACATGCACAAAACATGTATGTGTGTTATGTTATAGGTAACCTGACGTACAGTATGCAGACGGTGAATGGCTCTGTTGTGGGGCTCTCACCTGGAAAAACAGGTTTCAATTCTTTCAAATGATCTCAAATTGCATTTTTTTTGTTATTATTTCCATTATTATTCCCACTTGCACTCCCAAATCTTGTTTAGTACAGCAACCACTGGAAACTGGAAGCTGGTAGAAATGCTGTTCACAGGGAATTGGTTTTTTTACACCAATTCTTTTCTCAGGCTGTACTTCAGCTTGAGTAAAGAATGTGTATTTTTGTCACCTCTGAGACGGCACGATGCTGCAGCGGTTAGCACTGTTGCCTCACGGCAAGGAGGTCCTGGGTTCGAATCCAACACCGGCCAGCTGGGGCCTCTCTGTGTGGAGTTTGCATGTTCTCCTCGTGTCTGCGTGGGTTCTCTCCGGGTACTCCGGCTTCCTCCCACAGTCCAAAAACATGCACCTTAACCTTAACAGGTTAAATAGGTTAATTGGTCACTCTAAAATTGGCCATAGGTGTGAATGCGAGAGTGAATGGTTGTTCGTCCTATATGTCAGCCCTGCGATAAACTGACGACATGTCCAGGGTGTATCCCCCTTCGCCCAATGTCGGCTGGGATCTGCTCCAGCCCCCTGTGACCCTCCAGAGGATTAAGCGGTTACAGATAATGACTGACTGACTGTCAGTCAGTTAACTCTTCACCTGATCATCTACAGGTCACTGTAAATTGAAGGTTTCAGAATTAATAAGGTATCTACAGCATCAATAAGATATTTATCATATTTAGTTATAATAACTGGGCTGCAGTCTTTTTTTGTTTACCAGTTCAATTCTAGGAGGGAGAGAACTATTGTAGTTAAAGAGAAATTATTGTAGTTCTCAAGTAAATTGTATATCGTTACACTGGTAAACTAAAGGACCTATTTGAAGAATATTTAGCATTAGCCTTTCAAAATTACAATTACTTCAGCTCTCATTTCATTATCCACAGCAGGCAAAACACCCTGAAAATAGCTTCTCTGTGAGTGACTGCAGTGGGATTTGTAGCTATGATTCTTTCAGTTTGGGATTTACTTTTGGAGACTCAGGAGCAGAGAAGGTCATCTGTCCTGCCAACAGGTTATTGAACTAGGTTATGACTCTATTATTTCACTTTAACACTTCCCAGTGCACAAAAATGAATGGAGGTGTAATTTTGGGCTGTTTGAGCCCTGATGTGCTGTTGTGTGTTGGAAGTATTATTAGAATGTTTAACTAGACCATTAGCAGTCCCTTTTAGTCTATTACAGTGTCAGGAAACAAAAACATTAACAAAAACACATTACAACTCAAGCATATACCTCACCTATATGTTAAAGCTAACATGTTCTGTCCTTTAAGAATAAAAACAAAAACCTTATTTTCATTGTTGCACAAAAAATATTTACAGAGATTATCTTTTGTTATGTGCTGATCTATTGGCCTTCAGACTCTGAAAAACGTTCTCATTACAATAAAAAGGAAATAGAGTCACATTTGTCATCCATTCTCTCTCAGTGTTCCTGAGAATATCTGAGGTTAAGCAAGCATATCGATGATTAACTGGAAATTTGACTAAACAGTCCTCTGAGGATCTCTCAGTCATTCTGCCTAAGTATGACATAGTGTTAATACTAGACATTTTAACATTCATGAGAGAGAAACAAAGAAATTGGAGCCACAAAATGTGAGAATAACAGAGATATGACAAGACACTAATGAAGATGTATGTTGCCAATACACATCCCAGTGAACTGCGTATATGTGTGTCTACAGAACGTGTGTAAATGTTAGTGATTATGATTATATCTGTGTGACTACTTGGGACAATAGACATCATTGGGATTTAAATTGCCTCTAAAATAGCTTAATAGATGCAAGCCAAAGAAAATAAATTGCACTTGTCAGTTCCAATTTATTCAAACTGTAAAACCTTTATTGCTCTATCCATCCATGTCATGTCTATGAATCTATCTGCCATTATCAGATACTAGTGATTCATAACTTATCCCCCACTGACTTCTTTCTGTATTACTCTGATGTGCTATTGTAGGGTTAAAGTACTGCACATTAAGAAATAAAATATGAGTTCACCAATTCTTCAATGTCTACAGATTGCATTTTGATACATTTTCTGTAAAAAACAGCACATTTAAACACAAATATGTGAGCCCGTCCTCATTCCTGTCACATACTGCCGCTTTGTCATGAGCCCTTGGCATCTGTTTTCAATGCCCAGGGTACCCTGTAGCATCAATTTTCAGTGCAAAGGGTACCTGATCAAAGTCAGTGTAAGTCCTTAGAAGTTAGAAATTGACAACATGACCCAGGTGATGTTGTTAAGTAGCAAAACCCTTAGTCAGATGTGACTGTGGTGCTTAAGGAGCAATGCCAAAGATTGTAGAGACCAGGGTTTATGTCATATTTCATGTTGTGTTTATGTTTGTGTTTTTTCTCTTTGTCTTTCTTATTTTAGCACTCCAGTTGACCCTTAACCATGGCATTGTCTAGACATCTTTCAGACTATCTATCTATCTACTATGCATCAAAAATGACACTGATCCGTTGAAATGTGCCGCTCTGGCCAAGCGGAAGTATGTGATGAGTTGGGATTGAGAATGTGTGGATTGTATCCAGATTAGTTAGTTGAGTTGGAGATGTTGTTCATAACAGCAATAATATTATGAGTTGAGATATTATGAGATTTGGTCATACATTTTTTATTCTTGACATGATGATATTATGATGGTGACATGATGTTTCTAGTCCCCAAAACTATTAGCTGGTTGGTGCCTTTGGTGCAATGCAATAATTCTGTGTCATCACTTTGAAATTATGACCAAACCCTTTTTTCACAGCTACCAATTTTGGAATTTTATGCTGAAAGCCAAAATTCCATAATTGGCTTTCAGCATATTGTAATTCAAGTGATCTGAGAGAAAACAACAATTCTGCAACTTCTCCTTGCTGTACTTTCAGGCTGTAGAAAATCTACCCCATGATAGGAGGTTGTGGGAGGTGTCGAGCAAAAAGCAAATTCATAGCTTGTGTGGACAAGCTGAAGTCTCTGCTTAGTGGAATGATGCCATTGATTCACAAACTCTGCATTTTAAATGTTCTCATGTTTAGACATGAACTGGAGTTTTAAAAAACCTGCATTATAGAAGGCATTTAAAAAAATATCTCCCGACCTAAAATGCTGTTTACGTGCAGATGACTTAAACATAGAGGAAAATGTTTTGTTTTGCAAAATATCCATATTAGTGTGGACAGGGCCTTGCATGCAAAGATTTGATTCACTAATAACCCAAACCTGCACAGAATATAATGGTGAAAAGCAACATAAATGTTGACTTTTTATGTTATTTTCTGTGCTCACAGCACTTTCCCATGTTATTTGGCTCTGGTGCAATATGCAGGGGTAGGAGGGGAGTAAAAGTAGGTCTGTGGTGCTGCAATGCCTCTTTAAAAAAAGAAAAAAAAGAAAGCTGATGGGGCAGAAAAGGCAGCAGTCTGATCCATATTCATATTTCCATTCATTTTACTGAGGACTCTCTACAACTGTTGAATCACTTTGAAGAATTGCTTGTTCGTTTTCACCGGCATGTGCATTCTGTTCCCTTTGCATAATTAGACTTACTTTACACGGTTTTCCTGTGGCAATGTGAATGTGTGGCTGTGATTGGTAAAGTGTGTGTCTATGCACACTACACCAACTTCAGAGCCTCCTGCAGAAATTACACATTGAGTTCAAGGGCTTGTTTTTCATTAACCTTTATTTGTCTGGGTCTAACAAACATGCTGTTTTTCATTATTATATGTTCACACCTTGGCTTGGTAAAAGAACACATACTTAGCCATACTTATTTGAAGCAACAGTTCATTTACTTTTACTGGTTGACAGTTTAGCAGATGAACTGAAATTCTAGTTTATAATTGAAAATACTGAAAGCAGTCATCTTTTTATAGCTCTAGCAGACATTTAAATGAATAAAACTTACAACAATGTAACACATTCCATCCCTTTATTTCATTACTGAGGTAACCAGAGAATTAGCTGGTAATTGTTTCTGCTTTTTTCCAATTTAGTTCATCCATATGTGCATTTCCTAGAAAGAACATTGTAAACAGTGTTGTTTGTGTGTTGAAACAATTTATAAAAGCCACAGTGCCCTTTTACTCTCTACGACTGTTCTTTGGGCTTTTCTAATGTGATTAATTTACTGTTCCATAAGCCCTGCCCCCTTAGTTACCTTGTGCATTGAAAGTGAACAGGGTATTGTAATCACAAGTGTCCATATGTGTGTGTGTTTGTGTGTTACAATGCACTAAAAACTCACCACTCACTCACCACAGCTCACCTTTATGAAACTAGACATGTATATTGTATGAGTGAATATCTGAAAGCCTGTAGGATTTCCCTGCACCTACGTTAATAATTAACGAAATAGCACTTGGAAATCAGTTTATCTTAGTTAAGCTACACTTTTAATACAAACAACACTTCCTGTGACCTTTTCAAATTAAAAGCATTCTAGCTTTACAGTGGACAGAACTCCCTCATTTCTGAACAAGGCTTTTATTGTGAAACAGGAACTACACAGGAATGTGTGTTCGGCCCATGCGGCAAGGAACTTGTCTCCAAAATGAAGAAGTAACTTAAAGATGTAATACCACTGACTGCCACTGGGGGGTGGCCCCAAAAAGCCCTGGCTTCGATAGCCTTACATCAAACTTCTCTCTAAAAATACTATGTCAATAATATTTTTGCAGGACTCATTCCAGTCTCATCCAATCTATTTGGACCCTCTAATAAGTGATCTGGTCCATCTTTAATTTTTTCCTCTGTTAATCAGATCTCAGGGCTAATACAAGGCTTTGATGTCTGCTGTGTCAAGCTTTGATTGACAGGTCAGGCTGACATTCACCTACTGAGTCGGACCTTCAGAGTTTTGGTTTATTTAATAAAATGCATTTTTTCCTGACAGACATCTCGACTGTAGTTGTGGTTAATAGGTTCCACTAACAAGACTGTAAAAAGACTTTGTTAAGCAATGCTTGATGAAGTTTACCATTTTACTGAGTCAGTAAGCTAGCATTTAGCATTAGCTCACCTCTGACCCTTTGGTCTCCTGTAGTTTCGCCCCTTTTGTCCAAATATGGTCACGTCTGGCTCCAAAAAGTCAATAAATTACTGGCTTCAAAATGGCAGTTCAGAAACCAATGGGTGAAATCCAGTGGCAGCTGGTGCTAAACAAGACTGGGGGGATGCAATAGAATATGAAAACATGTAGTATGTGTAAGTATGTGTGTGTGTTCATCTGATAATGCTTGTGTTGATATATCATAAGTCTTTCATTTTAATAAAAAAAATAAAAATAAATAATAATAATAAAATTATACAAGCATTTTAATGAAAAGAGAAAGTCTCACTGTCAAGCTGAAGAAGGAGTCCTATTGAGCGTTGTTGGCTCTTGGGACTCCTGAGGCAGCTGACGGTACCGGCAGGCCAAGCATGCCGGTAAGTTCGGGGAGGCCATGGAGGAGGACTATCAGTTGGCCCCAAAGAAATTCTGGCAAACTGTCTGGCGCCTCAGGAGGGGGAAGCGGTGCTTCACCAACTCTGTTTACAGTGGAGGTGGGGAGCTGTGACCTCAACTGATTACCTCAAGTCTCTGGATGTGCAGGGACTGTCACATCTCTTGACATCGCGTGGCAGTCCATGACAGTGCCTTTGGACTGGCAGACATGGGTGGTGGTCCCTCTTTTCAAGAAAGGAGATTGGAGGGTGTGTTCCAACTACAGGGGGATCACACTCCTCAGCCTCCCCGGGAAAGTCTACTCCAGGGTACTGGAGAGGAGGCTCCGGCTGATAGTCGAACCTCGGATCCAGGGGGAACAATACGGTTTTCATCCTGGTCGTGGAACACTGGACCAGCTCTATACCCTCCATCGGGTGCTCAAGGATTCATGGGAGTTCGCCCGACCAGTCCACATGTGCTTTGTGGATTTGGAGAAGGCATTCGATCATGTCCCTCATGGCATCCTGTGGGGGTGCTCTGGGAGTATGGGGCCCTTTGCTAAGGGCAGTCAGCAGGAGTCTGGTTTGCATTACCGGCAGTAAGTCAGACCTGTTCCCAGTGCACATCGGACTCTGGCAAGGCTGCCCTTTGTCACCGGTTCTGTTCATAACTTTTATGGACAGAATTTCTAGCCACAGCCAGGGGTCGGAGGGGGTCCGGTTTGGGTCTCGTCTCTGCTTTTGCAGATGATGTGGTCCTGATGGCTTCATTGAACTTGGACCTTCAGCGTGCACTGGGGTGGTTTGCAGCCGAGTGTGAAGTGGCTGGGATAAGGATTAGCACCTCCAAATCCAAGGCCAAGGTTCTCAACCGGAAAAAGGTGGCTTGCCCTCTCCGGATTGGTGGAGAGGTCCTGCCTCAAGTGGAGAAATTTAAGTATCTCAGGGTCACGAGTGAGGGGAGGATGGAGCAGGAGATTCGAATGAGGGGAGGATGGAGCGGGAGATCGGTGCAGCATCTGCAGTCATGCGGTCATTGTATCGGTCCTTCATGGTGAAGAAGGAACTAAGCCGGAAGGCGAGGGTATCGATTTACCGGTCAATCTATGTTCCTACTCTCACCTACGAGATCTCAGATACAAGCGGCCGAAAAGAGTTTCCTCTGCAGGATGGCTGGGCGCACCCTAGGAGATTGGGTGAGGAGCTCAGTCACCAGGGAGGAGCTCAGACTAGAGCCGCTACTTCTCCACATCGAGAGGAACCAATTGAGGTGGCTTGGACATCTGTTCCGGATGCCTTTGAGATTCCTCCCTCGGGAGGTGTTCCGGGCATGTCCCACCGGGACAGGATACACCTGTGTATCCTCGGTCAAAGCTCCTCCAGCCAGCCTCCTTGGTCCTCAGTGTGCATTTTAGGGAATTGAGACAGCCTTCAAGATGGCACACTGAGATCGATTTCCAGGTCACATCAAGAAGGTGAGGAGTTGACCCGAGGAGGTGAAAAATGAGGAATTGGAAAGAGTCCATACACACTCCATTGGCTCAGGAAGTGAATATATTAACACAGAAATTAAGTAAATACAGTTAAAAACAACTTCAATAAATGTTTACATGAACTACAGGACACAGGACGAGGCATAGTAATACTAATCTAAGCATTTCAGAGACATTCTTGCTAAAATGAATATGTTTAATATTATGTTTAAATAGCTCTTCTCCACGTAATTTTAGGTGGGGCCCTGCACCCCCAATAGACCAGCCACCACTGGTGACGTCATGGTTCCTCTATCCACTAATATATAGTCTATGGTTCTGTAGCTGTGGCAATATGGCAAACTCTATTTATAACTCTTGATTTTTTAAAAATCCCCTTGCTTCATGTCTTACATAAAGGCACATTTTAACAACTTTAAGGTCTTTTTAACTGATCTACAGTTCAGTATTACGATTGAACTGTGAGTCTGAATTTGTGATACTAAATAGGAAAAAAAATTTGAGCTGTAAACAATCATATAACGCAGATGTAGACTCAGAACAGGGGTAAAGTTACACTTTAAGATGTAGTAGGACATGCTATTTGTAGCCGGGCCTTAGGGGTGCAGCCGTGGACTAGAGTAGAGGAGTAGTTTGATAGTTTAATAAAGCTCATTAACACTTTATACAGTTGATACTTTGTTCACAGTTTATCCACCTCTTGTGCCTCAGTTTGTGTGTGTCCATGTGATATTTCAGTAGAGTTCATTGTAAAATTGTTATGATTCAGCATATACAGAAAACAACCAGTGAAAATGCATAATTTATTCTAGCTAACAGTCTTAAACGTCTTTCTCATTAGCCTGTTGCAGCCTAAAAATTACTTAGGAACTGTTATCAGTCTCTCTGAATGCACCAACAACTAAGCACCAAAAAACTATGCTGAGAATTCTCTGCTCTTTCTAAAAAATACTAATGATATGATAAAAGTTAGTTTAAAATAGTTTAAAGATAGCAAATTTTCTGCCTAGCTTTGGGCTAAGCCCTGAATGTTTACAACATCTGTCTCTGCCTCTGGCATACAGATGAGTCTTTTGCCAGCACACAGAGTATGCATACTCTCATTACTGTTGTTAAGTATATACTGTATCTCTCCTGAACTGACAACTGTAACTAGCAAGTTTTATCAGAGACCTGGATTTGCCCTAATCACAGTTTTGAGAAACACAATTAGCCTAGCTGGAGTATTTTGAAAGAAAACCAGGAGACTTTTATATATATGCATCTTATCCACTTTCTGACCATTGTCAACACAAGCAATGGTGGCAACAAAAGCGTCTCACTTCTGGAATGATGAAGAAATGGAGTTTTGGCTTTCAGAATTTAAAGAATTGAATATACTTGGAGCTCAGGCACCTGCCCCCTTTTTTTGTCCTTTTCTCTTTTTTTTTTTAATTTTTGTATGGACATGTCAGTGACCCTTATCAAGGGAGACATTTAACAATTAACAATAATTTATTATATAAAGACTATAAAGAAAGAAAGAAAGAAAGAAAGAAAGAAAGAAAGAAAGAAAGAAAGAAAGAAAGAAATATTTAGAAAAAATATTTAGAAATAAAACATGTCACATGATGACCTTTGACCTGAGGTTAGATTGTGCTCTCACAGAGGTATAGCTGCGACCCTCCTAGGCAGAGAAATAACAGAATAAGTGGAATAATAAGTGGAATAATAAATTTCAATCGACTCTAAAGAGGACAAACTCTGATAAGTTGGTTTGCAGCATTATTATGTATGTATTGTTAGTGTATTTTACAAGACGAACTGAGCTACACGTTTGTGTCAATTAAAATGTACCTTTTTGGACTTTCTATGGCTTTGCTTTGGTAAGTTATTCATGAGTATTAATGTTACTTTCAGATGCAATTATTCTTCCTTACTCATTCAGACTAATCGAGGACATGAACTATAGAACTATAACTCCAGTGTTTGACTGCACAGAGATATGAGTCGTATGAAACATACAGAGGATGACCTCTCTGTGTCTGTTGTTCCAGGTTTATTAATAACTAACACAGTCAAAGCAGTTTCATTTTCACCTGCAACTTCTGTGATAAGTCATTTGTCGTGAGAAATATGTTGCATCACGTTGATCACATTCACTTTATGAATATATGTTAGTTATGTTAGAGAAAGCAGTTCATGGGATGTGTTGCTGCTGCTGAATCTAGATTGAAGATGACAGAGTTTCCGAGCAGTGAAAAGTAACTACATACACTACATTTACTTCACTACTGCACTGAGTTTTACCATTTTCAGCTTCTTTGTGTTTACTTTATGCTCTTTTACAATGTTTCTAAACCAAATATGGTAGTTTGTAAACCACTACATCTTCTAATCTGAATATAGGTAGGCTACTACAAGAATATTTTTAAACTAAAAGTTTCACTACTGATCATTTATAGGCATGTAGGCCACTTAAAACAACAGAATGTAAATACCTGTCTGCCTTCATAAATAATGCTAAAATGTACTTATATACTTCTACAATATATTGTAAATATTATTCAGAATCTTTCAAATAAAATGTTTATTTAAGCAAATAAAAATCTTTATTTTAGTGTATTACACCCTACAGTGCTTTTACATATATCATATTTTCTTTTATTAATCATATTTGAATCCTGGAAAGATACCTCAGATGGGAGGACAAATAAAAAGTACTACTAGGACTATCACTTCTCTCTGTTCCATGTAGGACCATATCATATGTTGCAAATATGATCAAAACCAGTATAAGCCCATAACCAGGATACTGGTGTATATGTAAACACAATCTCTGGCTGATATTTGAATGTTTGCTTTAATAAGAATCCGGTAAAACAGCTCTGTTCAGTTCAGACCAAAGATTTACGATGAGACAAAACCATTTTAGAAATTCCCAGGTAAAGGTTGTAGGAGTGTGAACTTGCCCATCTCAGCTTGACTCAAACCATGCAGCTGATGGTGTCAGTGGTTCACTTTGTCAAATCTTCAGTGGCTGGTTTACTGTTACTACAAAGTGCAGCATTCTTATCAGCTGTTTCTATGGCAAATCCTGTCTCAAAAGTTTGTCTTTTCTCTGATTATTTGAGGAGACACCAACTCCTCTAAACAACAGAATTGCTCTGGAATGAGACTGGAAAAATTCTCGACCGTCTTGTTTTTTTAAAATGTTTTTCTGTTTAAATAATACCAGAAATGCAGAAGAATTCAATTCAATTCAATTTTATTTATATAGAAGTAAATAACTCACTGTCATTGTCATTCATATTTTAAGACACTACAAAATATATCCAGCTAAAAAAGACAGAAAAACCTGCAGCTAGATGAGAAGTACAGAAAGTCACTACTATGAAAATGATACAGTGTCTTGTCTCATTGCACTGATTTGAACTGGCAGGTTTTAGGATTTTGAAGGCTGGTGGTTTCCTACTAGTATCAGTAGTTTTCAGCTCATCGTGAATCTTTTGTCTGAACTGGACATTCAATGTGCTTTTTTAGATGACTGCATGATATGTACTGTAATAGTGCTAAAGGACTGGGGTTAACGCTGCCTGTCTCAAGTGAACAGCAACTAGCTCAAGTAGACTTGCTACCAAATGTTAACAAAGCAGCATCAGTCTTGTGTGTGCAGTGAGATTTTCGTAGAATCATGGTTATGAAAAAAAAAAGAAATGTCTGCCTGCAAAGCTGATGTTGATATATTTTCCTTGTGTGGCAAACTTTGCTATATCTATGTTGTAAACTTTCTCTAAAAATGAGCAGGACAGAGCCGCTAGTGTGACATATGTGACTAATATATGACACATATCACATGCAGCTTAAGCATACAAAGCTAAAGTCAACAATTCTTTCTAATTCTTATGGACAACTAAAATCCTGCCAAGTCATCATATATTAAAATGTTGTTGTGGCCTCCAAAGGAAACTGTGGCAGTAACATCAGAGATTTTTTGCTCAGGGCAGATCAATATCACAGTAATGAATTTACTCAAACACAGGTATTTTTCATTATTTGCACTCCACAATTTGAAGTGTAACAAAATTTACCGGAGAGCTAGTTTAGCTACATTGATGGGAAGTAAAAGCCAACAAAGACATTTTTTCAAAGGTGATATCTGATGATTTGACTGTGGGTTTGTACAAGGTTAAAAGGAAATAGACAGAGAGGCTGAGGTATGTGTGTAGAAGAGACTGTGTGGCATGTGCAGAATCAGCAAAGTGTGTATGTGCAGGTGTGTTCTCACAGGTGTGTACAGTATGTGTCAAGAGGCTCAAGGGGATGTAGCTGCAGTTACCTGCTTCTCTTCGTTGCTCCCTGAGAAATCAATTCCAGCTGCTGCAGCGCTTCTCTCCTCCTCATGTCCTTTCTCTTGTGCCCTTTTCCAGCCTTTTTTCTACCTTCTCTTTGTCTTTCTTCTCATTTCAACCACACAACACTCTCAGTAGTATATAAATTCTGTTTTTTTAAAATTACTCTCTAAATAAAATGCTTGCTTGTTTTATATTAATGTTGTTAGTTTGCAGCCTCAAAATCTCAAGTTAGTGAATCTTTTTAAAATGCAAGGGAATGGGAGAGGGAATAGGGAAGTGACCATAGAGAATCTTTGGATTGACTCAGGGCAATGATAAGGGACATTTTATAGCAGGTAAATGGAGATGATGGGGGAGAATTTTTGGCAAACCGGTATGGGAAAATGGAGAGGGTAAATGTTCAGGCAGGTGAGCAGGGCTGGCAATGAGGGGAAACTAGATGAGGAATCTTCAGGCAGTTAATGGGGAGCTGGAAAGTTAGAGAGAGAGAAAAGTTACGTATTGATTTAAGGAATGATGAGACATTTTGTTGAACAAACTTGGAGAAGAAATAGTAGAAAGCTTCCTGTGAGTAAAACACAAGGTCACAGTCACTGTTCTCACTCCTCAGTTGTCATATACTGTGTTTTTTCAATGCCCGGGGTATAGGGTCAATTTTTGATGCAAAGAGTACCCAATAGTTAATGTAAGTCCTTGGAAGTCAGAAATTGATGACATGGGCCAGGTGACATTAAGTAGCAACAATCGTAGTAGGAGTAGTGGTTGGGGTGGTTATGGTGGAACAGGTTGAAAGTCCACCAACCCTTTTTCTAACCCTATCCAAGTTATTTGCACACCTAAACCTAACCAAAAGTAACCATGGCATCGACTAAAAATGAGACATACTTCATGCATCGAAAAATGACGCCCTGGCCAAAAAACCACAAGTGAACACAATGCAAAAACAGAGAGCAAAGCAGAGACAAAAACTTGACCCAACATAAAAAAAAATGCAAACATACGAGAAAAATTAGGCAGAAAGGAGGGGGGTATCAGAGACTGATATGAATCTATTAAAAAGGTATAACCCCTCAGAACAGGAGGTGCAAAAAAATAAGTTAAATAAGTTATAGTTAACAGGTAAGGATTCCTCACATATGTAGCTAGTCATTTTACAGAACAAAACAATTACAAATGAACATAATTTTGTCATTATTAACTTGAGTGACCCAAAGTGCCCCTTTAAACACTGAAGATCTACAAAGGTTAAGAAAGGAAAGCAAAAGTAGCAGTAAAATATAAACACAATAAGTAAAAAAAAAAAAAAAAAAAGCAGCTCTAAAGTAGAGTGGCTAAACCTAAGGTACGCCTCTAACCAATTTCCTGTGTAATGATTCTTCAGCATGTCCTCGTCCCAAAGCTCGCTAACAAACTGTTCCCAAGACAACTAAGAAACTGTAACTCTGCCTTAACTGGCACAAAACAGCTGACACAACGGCACACACACACAGTGGTATATTACTGGTCCACCAGGGAACTAAACTGCTTACAGGACACACTGGTAGGAGTCCTTAATGACCAAAGGTGTCTGCCTGTGTGTGTGTGTGTGTGTGTATGAGAGAGAGGGAAAGAGAATGTGTGGACATAAAAAAATTTTGTATCTGCATTTCTACATGTCGCGCACCGTGTGGGTGTTTATCACGTGGTGTGAGTCCCTCTGTGCTACAGAACATAACTTTTTGCATGCAGGTGTTGTGTGTCTCTGACTACATACTGTATCTGTGTGTTTATGTGTGTGTGTGTGTTTGTGTGGATCAATAAAGGCATGGCTGTAATAAGCTAGCTAGGCTGTTGTGACAGTATTGCAGCTGCCTCTGGAGACACACACTGCACATTGTTACCTTATGATAAAACCATAGCTCTTATTAAATTGTAATCAGAATAAACTGTGATGATAAATTTAAGTTAGCTCAGCTCAGCTTTTAAAAAGACAAATCAAATAACCGCATTGACCACATTAGCTCTGTTGTCCAGTCCTTGTTTAGCTCTCTGAAGGCATTACATCCTCATCCTCATCCATTTTCATCACCACAACTAGTGTCTGGGCTCCGGTGGAGTTTTCTGTAACGTGTAATTCATAAGATCACGTTACATGGTGATCTTCCTGCTGGGGTCATGGCAAAAAGTCTGTGATGCTACAAACATATGATGATCTTATGGAATATGAAGCATTGCTGTAGATTAAACTAGTCAAAAGTAAGTAGTTCAAATGAGCTCAATCTTAGCTAAATGTAACATACACATGAATGCAGCAGTGAGATGAATCCAAAATATCATTTATAATTTAACATTTTATCATTTTACCACACAGTGACTACTCTGACTTGATGAATAAAAAAATTAAAGATGTTGCTTTGCCACAAAAGGTTAGTCAGTTCAGATTTCACTTTAATTAAGAAATGTTAGAAATGATTTGGTCTTTTATTAGACTTAAATACAGTATTTGTCAGTTAAGAAAATATGTTTGTGTATGTGCTTATTGATAAACCCTCTTGCAGGATTAAATATTAAATGTCAAGTTTACAAAAATCCTTCAGGCAAGGTCAGGCATCCCAAATTGTATGTGTGTAGTTGTGGTCTTGCTAGATTTATTAGGTAGCAAAATTCAGAGAAGACTATGCATGCATATTTTTAATATTAAAATAATATCATTAATGAAATCTGTTCATGAGTATGTTTTTGGCATCTGTTTAGCCTTCTGGCTAATCAAATAGTATCATTCATTTGTCATAATAAATACCCTGAGAATCACAAAAAAGAGTTGTATAGGGGAGTTTAACAGGTGAACACAAACTGACACCTGAGGAATGTTCCACCCATACACATATGTAAGAGCACATGTGAGTAAAAAAAAAATCTCACACACTTACAGTTCCTTGGACAAGAGAGAAGAATGATGCAACAATATGAAATCACAGCTCAGGGGATGTGATGATGTGTCCACACTCTCTTCTCCTACCTTCTCCTCTGTTTATTGGTGTCTTTATCCTCAGGCTGATCTTACTCATGGCTGTCTGTTCGCATGTGAAGGTGAATCATCCAGTGCAGTGGTTTATTAAAGGAAAAGCATTAGCTGTCTCTTATGCTCCATGCTCCCCCTCCACTCTGCCTCACCACTCCAACTGGCCTACTGTTGCTCCCCTCTGCTTTTATCCCTCATAGAATATAAATGAGGTTACTATTAGTGGAGGAGAAGAGAAGAGAAGAGAAGAGAAGAGAAGAGAAGAGAAGAGAAGAGAAGAGAAGAGAAGAGAAGAGAAGAG
>JAPQRN010022305.1:0-18425 GCA_037367275.1 Coranthus polyacanthus | reverse complement strand
ACTAAACTAAACTAAACTAAACTAAACTACTTGTTTTACTGGTTTGCATCTCCACTAACTGCTCCCCTTGCAGTCAGTCCTCTGCTGTTATGTTTTCAAATCATTAACCAAATGCATATACACATCTGAAGTGTGCAGTCTTAGAAAAAGGGTCTAGAGCAGTGAGTAAAAGATGAAAGGAGAGCCCGACAGCTGGACACTGTCTGCTGTGCACCTAGAACCAGACCAAGTGTCCTAGGTCATGGCCTTTAACTCTGAAGCAAAGGGAGCATGTTGTTCCCTAGACTCCAGTGAGGCAGAATACCACTTCACCCAGCTGTCAGAACTGAAGATTGTATCAAGACAGTTTATTTGCAGTTAGTGGAAGTCTGGTGTTGTAGGAGATTGATTTTTATTCTAGCAGTTGTGTGCCAGAATCTATCAAACTCCCTGGAGATACACTGGCACTCTTGTATGAAAGTGGTTGGTGTTCAAAACGCCTAAAGGAAAAATACTCCTTGCATACTTATATATGAGGCACAAGTGTAGAGGTTTAAAATCAAGCCCTGCTTCACTGCAGATTAAACCACAGATTCAATTTAACATGAGAAGAACTGAGGTTTCAATAGCTGTGGTTCCATGAACAGTATATCTTCAACCTGATTGAGATTCCATTTGAATTGTTTACATGAATGCTAAATAAAGATAATAAGTGTGTTTCAATACTTTAGTAAAAGTATATTAGTATTATAGGGTTGGACAATCAGACAAAAAGATGACGAAAAGATATAAATATTAAAGAATATGACAATCTTTTGAGGTAGAATCACAATCCACGATCTGAATCACGATTTTCTCATCTCTTATAAAATGAAGAGGCGTTACAAGTTTTTCTCTAGTTTCTCTGGTTTTTGGGGCTTAGGCTGTCTGTGATGGCTTTTTGTTGTTAACTGACTAAAACTCATTTGGACAGACATTATTACAATAATGACAATGAGTAGAAGTCCACATTTTCCTGTACATACATCTGTGACAGCTGCGATGTTTCTATTAATTTTATAGACTGTTGTCTAGTTTTATGATGAAAAAACATTTTACATTGACATATGGGTAACTCTAAAGCTTCTGTGTGAATCAGACTCACTGCATGTCAGAGTTCAGTAGCCGGACCCGCAGCTCATACGGTAAATCTTCATCTGTTTTTCTTCAGCAGCAGCAAAACAACAAGTTACACAAACTCTGCAAGTTAAAGCGGCCTAAAACCAAACACTTTAGGGCAGATAGACAGTTAAATATTGCTATAAATGGATGGAAAAAAATGCACTAGCTTAGCGACCTATGCTAGGGACATACAAACCCACAGGTTAGTGCAATGCTCTCTGTAAATACCGTAATTACACTGGTAAATGAGTCATTGAAAACAAATAGCTGAGTTTGAAAGGTTTGACAGCGCTGTTTTGTTTTTTTTTCATGACATGATCTGTATGATCAAATGAAGATCGATCACAATCTAAGATCATGAGATCTCCCAGCCCTAATTATCAGCCATATGTACTTTAGTTAAAATGTAAAAAGACTAAGTGTTTATTGTGCAGTAAAATGGTCCTTGTCAGTGTTTTACTATTATATCTGATGTTTTTGATTCATTTTACTGCTGCATTCATGTGTGTTACATTTTACTGCTGTACATATTTAAGGTTGAGCTCATTTCAACTTAGGGCAGGGTGATGTGAGCCAAAATATCATATGAGGATCTTGAGATAGAATCGCGATCCAAGATCTGAATCACAATTTTCTCAGTTATAAAATGTAGGGGAGTTAAAACCAAACTATAACAAGTTTTCCACTAGTTTTCTCTGGTTTCTGGAGGCTTAGGCTGTTGTTCTCTGCATTTTTGCATCGTTTTGGAACAACATTATTACAATATTTTGACAATATCTAGATGAACTCCATATTTTCCTAATGGTGGTCCTTATATGGGGTAAACATTTTTTTTTTTTTTTTAAATGTTCAACTTTCATCCCCTAAATGTGTTAGGATATCAATAAAAACACACAAAACACAAAATTTTGAATTGTTCCTACAATATCTAGAGGCTCAAGGCCTTTGAATATATCCAGAATCGCTCATTTTTGCAGAAATTGTACAATTTAAGAACGCACAACAAAATAAAATGCAATATTATTCTTAATAACATAGGCACTCTGGTAGTGTGGTCAACAACATCAACATCATCATAGAGAGAAAGAAAGAAACAAACCAAAAACACTTGGCATGCTTGTATGACATAATGACAGAATGTTGAACTCAGAACTATAGTATAGTATCATCATATTGTACAGGTTGGTGATCACTAACTACTAACTATTGTCACTCATATAGTACAAGTATGCTACATCATAAAAAGAAACCAATAAACAATTTACTAATTTATTATTTACTGAAGTCAAACGTAAAGCCTTGTGCAGAGTTTGTGGAGCCCAGACCACTGTGTTTAAGGATTACAATTTGAATCACCATAACAAGACAAAACAAAACATGGATAGATCCTCTTTCACTGTTGATCACCTGTCAGCTGTCCTTCACATATTCACATCACACATTTAACATGAATTCATTGCACTTGTTCAAGCCCAACAAAGACTAGATTTCTCTGACTGAACAAGAAAAAAGTCTAAAAACAGGAAATGGGGTATGGATGCACTTATTACGCCATTGTATAAAGTTAATTTAATGCTGGTTTTTGAAGTACTGCAAACACATTTCCAAAATCGTTTTTTGTGAATGTTGATTGAATAGTTATATAATGTTGCCATTTTTACTCTGCATGCTCCACATACTAATTTTGATATTTGAATGGTTTAAATAGCTGAAAATTTAAAAAGTAGTTCAGTGCCAAAAAGTGTACAGAAGAAGAATAAGAAGTGTGTTGAATAATAAAGAGTAAGAAGAACTATAGTGTGATTGCTGAATCAGCAGTCACACAATAATGTCTTCATTTGTAAGTCATAGTCTAATTCTAACACCTGCTCTTACCAACAACAGTGAATCAAATCATACCATTTACTGCTTTTTCGTAACGATACTGTATATAATTCATATTGAGCAGGATTGAGTTCAGCCTATTGGTCCGGCCCTCAGAAACAGTCCCAGCTTCTTTTGTGACCCTTCGGAAAATGAATTGCCCACCCCTGCTCTAAAAAGGAGATCATATGAGAAATTAATATTGATCATGATCTAAGATTGTGAGATTGCTCAGCCCTACTTCATACTGTATACTGTTGGTAGTTTCAGCTATCACACCTGTTTTCACGTACTGTAGATGCTTTTTTGCAGTTTGATGTTTTGTTTCAGATTTATTGATTGCTATGTTTCCTCAAATTGTGTCTAGGCCTTTATTTCTCTCAGCTGCAGGAGGCACCAGGCCTTTATTTGAAGGAGTCTTGTATTAAAGTCAGGCCTTTATTTCTAATTTCCTCTGTTTAATAAGCAGAAATGGTCATAATTAGCACAAAACCTTGTTTTGATCTGCTCTCATTTGTGATGTTAAAAGCTAACCCTATACTGCAATGCACTTATCTGCAAAAGCAACAATTCCTTAACCGTTTAAAAAAAAAAAAAACCCTCTAGTGTTTCAGTGGATAGAATCTATTAATTGCCTAACAGAGCTTTTATTGTGTAAATGTTGTCTTCCTGTTGTGTTTTTAAGTTCCTACAAATGAAAAATGAAAGTGCTACAAAGACACACACCTGCAGCGACTGAAACTGGACAATAACACTTCAGATGATGATCTAGAATAACAAAGTGTTGAAAACAGTTGGATTATATTGTTGAATGTATTAAATTAAACTTGCAGAAGAACATTGTGCTTAACTGGCAGCACATTACATGACAGACAGAAGTTTATCAATATTATTTTTAACCTGGCCTGTATTTTAGGACCGGCTTTTATTTGTTTGTGTCGTCCTCGACCCCGGCTATTATTAGACAAACATGAGCAGAAAGAATAGATTTATTCCAACCTCAACCTGATTGAAAATTCCCACTGATCAGGCCAGTGTCTTCTGATTGAGGTGGTTATATGAGCCATTTTTATTCTGATTGGACCTGTTATTCATTATGAGTGGAATATTATAGGCCATGGAAACACAGCTACCGATGTTAGGAATTTTTTAACAAAAGCAAGATATTGCCTTTGTCTGAAATGGGGTTTTTTGCAAATTGTGGTCAAAAGAATACTCTGTACTGAAGCAAGGCTGATGCCAGAA
This sequence comes from Coranthus polyacanthus, assembly GCA_037367275.1. Classification (NCBI taxonomy): domain Eukaryota; kingdom Metazoa; phylum Chordata; class Actinopteri; order Kurtiformes; family Apogonidae; genus Coranthus; species Coranthus polyacanthus. Next base: position 14,177 of record JAPQRN010022305.1, on the reverse strand, counting down.
TAACAGAGGTGTACCCAGGAAGACAACACAAACACCAATTAGCTCTGAACTCAGAGTATTGTTTGTGGATGTCTGGTTGGTGGGGGGCATCTGGTTTAGAATGAATTTGGAAGTAGTGCGCTGAGCTCATCATCTTAAATGAGATTCATAGCTTCTAGATAAGTCACCTGCTGGAACAAAATCACATTTTGCATGGTTTAGACTTTTCTTTGTGGGAAATCATGCTATAGTCTGCAATATGAGTGAATGGAGTCAATTAATCTTTCATCAGTCCCAGATAATAAATTTATAAGGATTGATTGATGCTTTAGAGAGCTGGCAGACACTCGGACTGTAAAATATTTTTGGGAGTTGAAATACTGCTGCACTCGTTCTGTCTTTCAAGTCTCTACAAAGTAATTGAGATAAATCAATCAGTTAGATGTGTTGATAAGAACTTACCACAGATATGTCAGTGTCGGCCTACCTATGGATACATATTTATATTTGAATTGGCCCTTTCACACTGACAGATGCCTTTTTACAAATATAAAATGTCTTGCTCAGTACAAATTTAAGTAATCTTTTACAATATTGTGAGAAATATTACCATAATCATATACTCGGGGTGACTGATAGATCATATTTTCATCATCATTGTGATATGAACATGCACAATAAACACATAGCAAAATACTGCCTGGAACACACTGAATAAGAAAAGAAGAGTTGTGTGAATGTGACCCCTTATGACAAAACATCCTAATAAGAAATAACAGAAGCAAGAAGTCGTTGTTTAGCTACGGACATGATAATGATAATTATTATTTTTAAATTATTTAAGATATGTTTTAAGACATGTTTTGGTTGAGTTCAAAAAATATTTTAAAAGGAGCAGGTGAAATTGAACATTAAATTTAAATTTTCTGTTCATGTATAATTTTCTCAACAAAAATGGCCGTAGACTATTCAGTGCTTGGGGTCTACACCATGTTGATTATCTCGTTACAATGGCTCCTGTCAGTGGGTGGATATATTAGGCAGCAAGTGAACATGTAGTCCTCAAAGGTTGTGTTGGAAGCAGAGAAAATGGGCAGTGTAGGATTCGAGTAACTTTGACAAGAGTTAAAATTGTGATGGTGATGACTGGGTTAGAGTATCTCCAAAACTGCAGGCCTTGTTGGGTGTTCCCAGTCTGTAGTGGTTAGTATCTACCAAAAGTGGTCTAAGGAAGGACTTGGTTAGATTGAGGAAGGACAACCAGATCTCACAGAGGCTTCCTTCATTTTTTATATGTACAGTTTGTGGGTGTGATGTTCATCTGTCCAAACAATGGTGTCTGTAAACTTTTGACCCTCTGACAGTGTTATACAATAAAAAGTGACATAAAAAATGTTACTCTAATATTATTCTGAAATTTCTCATCACCAAAATAAAATAACACTCGTACTTATCGTACAAAATAAGTACGAGTGTATTTTGAAATGAAATGTGTCTTTGAATGCATTAATTGGATGTAAACTTCTGACCTCTGCATGTTTGTCAGTTTACATTACCTTTAAGTCCTTGCTCTGTTCCACTGTAAGGCAGTGGAAACTTTGGAGCTTAGTAGATTTACAGTTCTCAGAGTGAAGCCTCCATAGTGAAGGCTGTAATTGTCAGATTATTGTTGTGCTGCTGTGTGGTCTGCTGGGCTCGGTGAAGGATTCTTCCCCCTTTGCAGACAGAAATAGGTGCTTAGGATAGACTTTGGACATCATTTTGTCAAATAAAAACTTGAACTAGAAAAACACATATATACAGTATTTCTATACCACCATCTGTGATCTGATTAAAAGACAAACAAACTAAAGAACAGTTTTCTGCCAACACGGGAATTAAGAGATCAGGCTGGGAGGGAAGGCAGGTTGGTGAGATCAGGTTTCCTGGAGACATGGTCTTAATTCCCACAGGGCTTTGTATCAGTACTTCATTGTGCTAATACACAGAGCCAGAATGGCAGTATCTTAGAGAGTGATGAAACCAATAAAGATCCCAGTATTCCTTCCATTGCTTTTGGGCATACCAAAGTACAGCCTCAAAATTCAGTACATTTTACAAGGAGTTTTCACCTAGTAGCTGTTTCTTATGGTTACTTTGCACACTGAAATAGGGGTGTACGTTTGTTAGCAGAGAAATCTGACCTTGTGTGTTATTAGGCTAAACAAGCTGATTTACTGTCCATCACTTCTTCACCGCCATCTTCTCTGTAAACACTGCTTTTAACTTGTTTGTAGCTTCTCTCTGCCTCTTGTTTCAAATGGTAACCTACGTCACTAATATTACATGTATTCGGTATTATGAATGTGGTCATTTTAGTATTGAATATACTGTATTGATATTTTTGATGAGTGATGGTCATTATTTGACTTTGGAGCTGTTATCCAGGTTCTCTTTTCCCACCTTGACTGCAGGTGTAAGACACCAGTGGAACCAGCAGGTGCTACTAAACACACTATGCGACCTCTGTTGGAGCCACTGCTGCAGCACAGACAGGAGCCACACTAACTGTCCTCATCACTTTGACTCATGTCAGTTTCCAGCAGAAACAAACTACATTGTTTTAACTCTGTGATTCATGTAATCCTCAGCACTGTGACTGTATGCTTGGGCTTGATCAGTTACTCATTAGGGATGGACATTTAAAGCACAAATACAATCCAATAGTCACTGGCAACTATTGAGCTACTCTTTGAATATTGATTTTGCATGTTTTTCCTGTTAGTACAAGAGTGTCTAATCTGTCACATGTTTTACCTGTGTCAGGTAGTAACCAAGAGGCAAGGGCAAAGTGAAGCCACTAGACTTACTTTTAACTTCTCTCTAAAAGTACTAGGTCAGTGTTTTTCTCCAGGAGTCATTCCGATCTCATTTGGTTTATTTGGACCCTCTAATAAGTGTTGTGTAAATTATTGCTCCATGAATAATATTTTATAGTGAATAGAAGGTTTTGAAATCTGCTGTGCCAGGCTTTGACTGACAGATGTGATTAACAGCTCATTGCCTGCTCAGTTGGACTTGTTTGTTGTTGGACTCATGTTTATTGAACTAAACATATTTTTTCCTGACAGTCAGATTAACTGTAGCTGTAGTTAATAAGCTACGCTAACAAGGCCGTCAAATGACTTATTTACAAAATTCTAAAGTTTTAATTTTATCGTGTCAGTAAGCTTTTATTTAGCATTAGCTCGTGAATGACCTGTCACAGATTGGTCTGATGCCTCGTGCTCCTCCAGCTCCGTCGCTTCATCTAAATATCGTCACTTCTGGCAAATGGCTTCAAAATGACCTGTGTCCACTTCTTACATACAGTCTATGTATCAACACTTCTTTTGTTTAATGGTTTTTAGGTGCATTACTGCCACCTTTGGGCTGTAGTAAGACATTATTTACTACCAGTAAACTAAACTAAAAACTAGAGAAAATGTATTTTTTAACATAGGACAACAGTAAACCATTAGATTTTAGCACATTCAAAATCTCTTCTGTAGCTAACTGAAGCCAGTCTTGATTTTAGAAGTAATGTTCTCCATTCCAATCTTTTTGGAAAGACCATCACAGTACTCGAGTATGCCACAGTACCATCGACTCTACTGTAGATGAAAGGGAGTATGAGCTTCTCTTGGTCTTGTTTATATTCTTAAGTTGATAGAAGGCTGTTTTAGTGATTGCGTTGACTTGGCTGGTGAATGTAAGGTCTGACTATTAGCATACCAAGATTTTGGACTTGGTATTTTGTAAAATCTGAAGCTTAAAAGTAAACGACACAGCATGAAGTTCCCTTTGGTACCTTTTTAGGAGACTGCCATGTCTGTGACTTGAGAAAACACTCCAGAAATGAGTCAGACAGTTCTGCCTTTTAGTCTATAGCATGCATCTTGAGTTTGTTTTTAGCTGGGTTCTTATTCTTTATATAATCAGACAGTGATGTTAATGGGATCAACTGCCGGCAGGTGAAGTCTATCACTACTGTGCTGCATCCTCACCTATCACAGTTTTTGTCTAATTATCCATGACAAACACATCAGTCTTCACCTCAAACATGAGTCGCATTTTAAAACGCCCTCTGAAATTTAGATCAAGAGCTGAAGCACAAAGTTATTTGAGGCTGTTTTTATGTTCACAGTGAGGCGCTCACCTAGCTGGGTAAAAATGGACAACAACTCTGGCTTTGTTCTTTGCCTACACATTGACTACATTTACACAAATTTCCGGTATTCCTATAAGCTGTTGAAACTAATGAAAATGAATATTCCACCGATATTCTGTTTTCATGCAGCTGTGCATACTCTGATGAACATTTTACATCTTTGTGTCAAAATAGGATATTTTAAAAGTTTTCCAGCTGTGGTGGACTAGGACCGTGAACGCAGCCTACCTCTGTTATTCCTTGAAAAGACCAGCATTGAAATATTTTCTCACATCTAAAAACATGTTGATATTCAAGTCTGTGATAACGTTTAAAAGTAGGTGTTAAGTTTTGACCATGGACTGTGTAGATAGACACTGGGGTAACTCTCAGAAAGTTAGCCAAAACATGTCGATGTCCCCTTGGTGTCTGGCTGCAGTACGGGCCACAAATCCCAGCCCTCCATATTATTCACTTCGGCCAAACTAAAACCTCCCAAAGCTGATTTTGGTCTTTTTAGGTAGATTTCATGAGACTGATTTGTGTTCAAGTCAACATCTTTTTGATGAAGCTATTCACACACACAGCCAGAAACCAATCAGGTGGGTGATGAGTGGGTGGATGTGAAATCCCTGCATCTCTACTGCATGGACTCTGGACACAAAGCGCATCCAACAAGCAACACAGCAGCTCTTGTGTCCATGTGAGTTTGGCTTAATTTTTACACAGTGGGGGGAATCTTTTATATACATCTTGTATGTGTGACAGGTGCAGTGTTTCCCATTAATTACTGCCTGTGATGGCAGTCTGCTATAGTCTAATTGATCTCGCCACAGTTTACTAGTAATCTGAAAATATTATTACACTCCTCATAATAACATGAAGGTAGAGCTGGGAGATCTGGCCAAAAGATCATATGAGGATCTTTTGAGGTAGAATCACGATCCACGATCTGAATCACAATTTTCTCACCTCTTATAAAAAGCAGGGGAGTTACAACCAAATTACATTTTTGTTTTCCTGTAGTTTCCTCTAGTTTTCTCTGGTTTCTGGGGCTTAGGCTGTCTTTGATGGCTTTTTGTTATCTGACTAAAAACTCTTCATCATTTTGGACTGACATTACAATATTGACAATAACCAGATGAAGTAAACTAACATGAGTTTTATAATGAATCAAAAACATTTTACACTTAAACATAACTTTAAAGCATCTGTGTAAATCCGACTCACTGCACGTCGGAGTCCAGAAGCCAAACTCACGGAGTTCTTCAATATTACTTCTTCAGCAGCAGCAAAACAACACGTCACACAAACTTTGCAAGTTAATGCAAACAAAGTCTGAACACTTAAGTATGGAGAGGTGCTGAAGTATTGCTATAAACGGACTGAAATAAAGTCACTAGCCTAGTGACCTATGCTAGCGACATTAATGCTACAAACCCATAGGTTAGTGTAACATCTATGTACAACACTTGCTGTAAAATACCGTAATTACACTGATAAACAGGCCATTGAAAATGAATGTTAGCTGAGTAGAAGAGTTTTGACTGCGCTGTTATTTATTTTTTTAATGACACAATCTTTATGATCCCTCTGAAAAGTAGATCATATAACAAATTAAGATTGATCACGATCTAAGATCGTGAGATCACCCAGCCGTACATGAAGGATATGGGTGTTACACCATTGCTTTGGCAAACTATCTGTGCATCTGTGGATTTCTGCTCCTGGAATTTCCGTAGCCACCAGAAACTCACAGCGTGACTGTAATTCTTAACTGTCTGAAGATGTCTTTTCTACAGTCATTACGTCCTCAGTGTGAGAAAAATATGTTACACAAACTCCTGCAGGTTAAAGCACTATTGATGGACTTATATAAACTCACTAGCCTATCAACACAAATGCTACAAACAGCCCATAATACAAGGCTCTCTGTAAAATACTGTATTTGCACTTGATCTTGGTCCATTTAAAATTGTACTAGTTTGGACAGCGCTCTTATTTATTTAATGACATGATCTGTGTGATTCCTCTGAAAAGCACATAAGACACCATCACAGAGTGTGAGCTCACTCAGACCTAATAGCAACAAAGTTATTTATTTCTAACACAAAACTGCGGGTCTGATGACAGAGGTTAATGCATCTGTAAATCAGATTCAGATGAACTTTTATTAATCCCAAGGGGAAATCCATGTATCATTCAGCTCAAGAAAAGAAAGAAAAATAAAAAGTCAAATTAAAACAAGTAATTAGTGAGTTCTTTACAGAATAGTCAATCTATATTCAGTCTCTCTCTGCCATTGACTACAGTCTTATACAGTCTGATGACAGACAAACACATTCATTCAGTTTAAAATAAAATAGCAATAGTCTGCTTAAATTGACAGTGGCACCAGAGAAAATTGAGTTATTTCTGAAGTGGCTGATAGTGAATGGGCCTGTGACAATTATTCCATTATGTTGCTTATTTGAGATGTGATCATTTTTGCATCATGTTTATACTGGTTTTAGTTGGATGAATCTTACAGTTGTTATATTTCATCACTATTTCCATGTCGTTTTTGACCATTTTCAGCTTTGACTGACGCTCTTATAATGACATTCTCTCAATGTGTCCTCTTTTTCTTCTATATTTCTAAGTCTAATACTTGTCCATTTCTCTGTGGACATATGCCGTGGACACTTTCATATCTGTGTTTGTGATTGTTTTGGGAGGTTAATAAGACAAAGATAAGTCAGGACCATCTGTACGTGCTTTTTTTCACTCATCTGATGCCAAAACAATTTTACATTTAGAAATGTGTAGTAGAATTCAGTGAGGCAGGTCATAGCAATGGTTTTCTTGCATGTAGAAATGTCCTTTTTCTCAGAGTCATCTTTCCTTCTCCATGTTACATGACCTGATGGCGTTGAAACACAAACGCCCACCCCTCTGGTCTAACTCAAAGCAGATGCTTGGCCAGTAAAGCTTCCTACTGGCCTGTGTTTATGTTGTCGAGCACATTCCTTCTCTCCTCCTCCACGTGTCTGTCCTGCCTGCTGTGGCTGCGTCTGTGCTGGATGTCTACACAGCTGCGACTGGGCCACGAGGGCCTCGAACCACTGTCCCTTTGGTGAGTTTCATTGGCCCTGGTCCTGTTGAGCTCCAGACAGCTGGAAGTTATTCTGCTGTCACATTCTCTTAAAGGAACCCCTTGTGAAAGTGACTGAAGGCCTGTTGGGTCCGGACATCTTATCAAGCTCCTCCACTCCTGCTGTGGTTTTAGTGGGGAGCTTTGTCTACGGCACTGGCACCAGGCCCTTCATGTGGTCCGGTTTAAAGTTTCTGGTTGTTTTCCACAGTATGTCTTCTGCTTATCTTCTTTCAAACTGCACCCTGTTTGATCAATATAGAGGCTGTGTGATATGACTAGTGTTGCACAACTAATCAAACTGCAATGGCAGTGTCTGTGCAATTCTAGAATCGCAAAAGGCTGCGATTTAAAGGCCCAGTGGGTGATATTTTGGATTCAGTGACATTGAGCAGAGAGTTACTGAGTAAAGCTTGCAAATGAAAGTCACAACATTTTTAGTATTTTCAAATTTTTGTGTTTTTTATGCTAGTTTAGTTTGCATGCTTGACGTTACATTTTGAAATGTGTAATTTTAAACATTTTTCTTGATAACCAAGGCACTTGACTGAAATTGCAATCACAAATCGCAATTGCAATATTCTAGCTGTGCCATCATGTCATCACATAATACCTTTAGATTAAGGTAACCACATCAGCTCTTTCTCCTTAATCAAAGGCTGATTTCAGCTTTCTCAACATTTAGTCTAACATGTTGCTGATAAAAAGTACCAAACATATTTCTTTCTGAATGGAGGCTGCATCATAAATGATTCAGTAACACATACATATTTTCTAAGTCTCTGTGAACAACTGTGAAGAACTCCAGTGATCTTTTAGAAAGATGTAGAACCTTTTTTTTTTTACATTGGGAGGAATGACTTTTGATTTCTTTCTGGGCGTTTTCCTCAAGACCAGGGAAAATGTCGTCCAGGTCAGTCTGCCAGGGGAGAAGTAAGGCAGCCAGAAAATGAAGACATTTGGATGAAATCGCTTTAGCTGTGATGCAGGTTTTTATTCTTATGCGTCAGGCACAGGGTGAGTCACCGCTCTGCATCTTTCGGATGGGAGGGAATCCAGTGATGATCTATGCCAGATGATCCTAAATGTGCAACAGAGGGGCAGTAATACATTGCTGTGCCTTTCTCAGCAGCTTTTAGGCTTTCACATTCACAGCTGTTTAGGCAAATTGACTAAATTTGCAAGGTAAATGTTTTGTTGCACAGAGTAAATCTCTAATTAAAACAATTTTGTTTTCTGATTTTAATCAGCACATCAGTGCAATCAGTCATATGTCTGCAGGGGTAGAATGAGTAGCTGTTTCCAGGGACCCTTCTACTAATAATCAAAATAACAGTCCAATCAGAATAAAAAGGCCTCATGTAACCACCTCGATCAGAGGGTTGCACAACGCTCACTCCCCGTTGACTCTGATAGACATTTTGTCAGTGCAGTTTGTGGTTTCTCAGTAACTTTATCCCTCACAACCTACTGTAGATGTTCACTTACCCATATTATACAAACTTGATGAAAATTCTTTACAGTTTCAAAGTTTCACAGCACTCTGCAGGGTCCAGAAACTGAACAACATCATGATCCCAAGAGAATGTTCACCATGTTGTTTTGCCTTTGACTCTCATAACTCTTCTCTGTACTGAGCTGCAGGTGTAGAACTGCTCCTCAAACAGTCAATGATGGAATGAAGCACTGGGTGAATGGATGTTTAAAGAGATTATATTATGGACCATATATTATATTTATGAAGTTCTGATGAAGCATCCACTGTATGGATGCCATACAACCATACAGTGGATGATAACAGCTGATTCAAACTTGCATGATTACATTATGATTGTAAACATTGTAAACATTACGCTGTTCCTGTTCATGTTTATTTAAATAACTAAATTGATTTTAGCTGTTACTTGAAGTGATTGAAATTAGAGAAGAACTTCAAACGTTAAGCAGCTAATGATAATGAGCATATTTAATGAAATTAACAAGCTTGTGCTGCATAATCTCTAGTTTTTAGAACATGTTCTCTTATTTTGAAGAACACAAGTTCTCTTCAGGAAATACTGACAGCATTTATGTCAATTTGGTTGACTTAGAAACAAGTTCAAACAAGCTAAAAATTCTGCTAATTTTACTGAGAAGATGAGAGTGAAGAGGACAAAGGTAATGCAGGACTAAACCATGAGCGATGGTGCTCTTTTCCTGACCCTCATAACATTTTATTGGTAGTTAACAGACTCAGTGATGTTAGTTAAAATCTACATAACCCTTTCTCCCTCACTCTCCTCAGCCAGATGTTGACACATTTCCACTTCTTGTGTCCAATGTTTCAAATTCAAAGTTCCTCATCATGTAATGCGACGTCATGATACAGTATTCCATAAAATTCTGGAATACTGGCACATATATAATATAGGAACAACAATTTGTAACGACGTCCTGTCCCCTCAGTCTCTGAATGAGCTATATTAACATACTGTATATGCTAACTTGCTAATTTGCACACCAACCTAGGGGGCAAATAGCTGGGAAGCATGTAAAACTATATACATAGATGCCTAATATTTATAGCTAATGTTTGTAAAATTCTTTTGGGTGAAATGTGAAGAGAAATTCCTGTTGCCAGTAGGGATGGGTATTGTTAGGATTTTACTGATACCGTTACCATTTATCGATAAGATACTTGATGATACTCTTATCGATACTTCTCATTATAATTTGGTGCAAAAGACATGACATGAAAAGATGGTCGTCATCACCCCCCTTTACGACCATTTCATTTTAACTTTTTTCCATTACAAATACAGTGGATACTATTAATTGGATGAAGCCTAGCCCTCCCATGATTGCGCAAGGGTTACAGAAAGTAAAGCATGTCTACATGATGGAATACATGACTGCACAGTTACAGCTAAAAGTGCCTATTGTTTTGGACACCAGTTACTGACTATCTTGGTTAGGATTCTTTTAAATTTAAAATTTTTAACATTATTATTTAATCTATTTTTATTTTTATTTATTTCTTCTTGTATGTGCTCATCCTCCTTACAGTGTTATTTGTATATGATGAATGGTGCCCAATCTCAAGATGACTTTCTTTATCTTATTAATTGCCTGTTAATGAGTCAATAAAGGCAATAAAGTTAAAATAATAAAAATACTGTAACTGAAACCATGACATTGGAGGAGAGACCAGTGCATGTTACCTATAGAGGTATCCATGATTTTGTACAGGCATAGTAATGGACACACAGCATCTCTGTTACCATGGTGATTAACTTTCACTTCTGCCTGGATGTATTGTTTTGCTGCTCTGCTTCATTTCATGGACTTATAACATTATATTCTGTTAATGTCATCTTTTTGCTCTGTGATGTTATCAGTTCTATAGTTATTTTCAGAGAAAATGGATGTGTCACCACGCAGAGAGTTCCAGAACTGAGAGCTGCATCAAACGGACCAGTTTCTGTCATTATATTAAACACACAGACTCACACAGAACACATGTTGGCTTGATAACTTACTGCTGATTGTCTGATGTCAGATTTATATGGGGAAATAATGTTGATGTTATTCAAAAAACGAGCATTATTAGTGTTACCGAGTTTGTTTGCTAGTTGCTAAACTAACTGTAAAACTAAACATCGGGAGATGCGGCTATCGTGGATTTAGAGGCTGCTGGTTCAGGGTCTGGCTCGGGTGTGTATTTGTTGTGTATCTGACACACCGGCGGTGATGTGTTTGCACATGTGTGGATAACGTAAAATGTTGCTTGTGTGGTTAGTTTCATTTTCATCCCTGTGCATTGTAACTTAGCATCAGCCCCAATTCATCCCCAGATTAATTTACATCTTTGCTACATGGTTAACTGAGACTGCTCACAATATTTTCAGCTCATTATAAGATTATGGCGGGGCACCACAAGGAAAATACCGATAGTGGTACCGTTTGTCCTGTAGCTTATTGGTACTCTGGTACTGACCCAATTATGTACCAGTACCCAAAAATTACAGGTACATAGTGCCCATCCCTAGTTGTCAGTGAGTAGGAGTGTAGAATCCTGTGGAAATTCGAACCGTATCTAATCAGAACGATTTCAATCAGGTCCAAGAAATATCGTCCACAGAACCACAACCAATGTTGGCATACTACAAGTAGGGACTGAGAAAAATCTAGATTTCATATTTTATTCTGTTAGAAGTGTTTCCATTGTCTTGTTGGAATATAGGGCAACAGAGAGCAGACTGATTATGATTACAGTGGGAGTTCAGCTTTGTCCCACATATACAGTGTAGTACATATATATATATATATAATACTTATGTAATGTGTGTCCGGGTGGTTCACTTGATATTTTTAGCAGCTGACAGCATGGCCAGGATGAGTGTCATTCTTTGGCCTGTCATGTGGCTCTGGGGAGGCGACGCTGCACTGCTCTCATCTCATGGGACTGCAATGAATTAGGACAACATCTTTCTTTTATTTCTGTTACAGATCAGTGAGGAGTTAACTGAACTTATTGAATTTACTGTACTTAACATTCCTCACGCCTGAATCTTCTCTGATGAGTCTTGTGCCTCGTGCAAAATCCTTTTGGGTCAATAAAGCAGCAGTCGTTTGCTGGTAACCACATATCTCCCGACATGCAGCAATTCAACCCCTGCTTCCATTAATCATTGCATGATATTCTATTTCCTTTTATGTAAACTATGTAATAAGGCTGGGTGATCTGATGATCCTATATGGTGTTGGTTGTTACAGACGTCCACACAAGTCATTTCAGTCAGGGTTCTTATAGTTAATGAAAACAAGCAGTGAAAAAATGTAATTTAAATTAAAGACGGCACTTATCAAAAACACTAAAACTAAGTAAATTCCATGAAGACATGGTTTAAAATAACCGTAGTGTTCTTCATCAGATTTGATTATTTTCTTCCTGTTTAGAATGACTCCATACTGTACCATGTTCACTCTCCTCCATATTTGTTTATGTTGCCTTCATAATAAGGTCCATTGTGCATCTGTGAGGAAGTGCACAAAGTGTCGTCCAAATGATGAAAACTATTGGTGTAAAGACTGTGATTTGTGACATAAAGCGAAAAGATATGTTTTTCTATCATTATATGTTTGTATTGTGATATTGCACATCTCTAGTTTTCTAAACCTGTTTCTTGTTGCATTTTGAATTTTATATACTTACTACATACTACAAAAGTAGTGTTTTTGCTTCTTCAGATTTGATTATTTTTGTCCTTTTTATTAGGAATTTTTGAACAAATTTTCAATTATTAATTCAAGCAAATATAAAATATTAACAGGGTAGATAGAAAACATTTTTCACCTATAGTTGAAAACAAAATACCAAAACAAAAGCCTTAATGTCTGAGTCTCTTGGTTTGTGGTAAAAGAGGTTTGTGATGTTTCAGTCTGTTGTTTGACCAGGGACCTGGTAACTAGTATTCAAGCTTGACTGTCACACCTATTAATGTACAATTCAATAATGTTTCAACAATATTTTTGTCAGTTTTCTCAGGGATTAGAAATGAGTTATTGAATAAATAAATCTTGGTGATTGGTTACCAGTCAGATGACTACAGACTACAGACAGAATGAGTTGCTGGTAATTTATTTCTAACTGATGAGTTGATGATTTGTTGTAGCTCTACGCTCTCTTTAAATTCCCATGTAAACATTAGTGAGAGGGAAGTGAGTGTGTGTCCTGCATCCTGTGTGTTGTAATATGAGTGTCCAAGGACGTTGGTTGGTGTGCTTTGTGTATTGGACCGGAAGCTGAAGGCTGTCTGCGGTGTTGGATTCAGGTTGTTGTGCAGATGTGTGGCTCCCAGAGCATCTCTGCTCAGTAGAACCACTTATTGAAATGGTTCTATCAAAGCTGATACAACTATGTATGTGAGGCTGAATGAATGAAAGACCACAGGCCTGGGTCTACCTCAGTGCTTATCAGGGCTGACCAGATGCCACTTGGTGTAAAAGTCATCTCAGTGTGCTGCGACAGTGAGGAAGTGATGAGGTGAGGTGCATTTGTAATCTGAGTGGAAGAGCCAGAACACAGTGAAGCAGCGTTTTCTCACCATCTGTCAATAGCTGGAAATGACAACCCCAGGAGGAAACAATTACTTTTTGTTTAGCCTGGCTCTGTGTCCTGGCAAAGACATTCTACTGAAGAATAGAAAGCTTTAGCTAGATCATGTAAATAAACACCTTAATCCCTGGAATGGTGTGTATAAAACAAAAAAACAGACAGGAGCAGTCATTAGACCTCAAAACAGCCTGAATGTTACAACAAAGTAAATCCAGAACCAGATAGGGTGCAGTTCCATTTGCTGTTGACTGCAGTCTCAGATGTACTGATGCTGTGTGTGTGTTTTTTTTTTTTTTTTTTTTTTTTTTTTTTTTTTTTTGGGTTCATTTCTTACCAACTCAGCCAGCATTCAGAACTTTTTCCTGTTCACCTCATGAATTTTGTTGAAAAAATGAATATGAAATCGTCAATATTCAGTCGATGGTGCCTTGTAAAATCCTGAAGCTCTACTCCAAATCACTGTTCAGTTGCGAATTTTTGAAGTTGTTGCTGAAATCAAATTTATGAATCAAATTTGTTAGGTAATTTGAATCAGATCCAGTTTGTGTCATTGTGTGTCTTTTTACCTAGCCACTGCATAGAGGCCCTGTTCAGACCTGGCATGAATATCCATCCTGACAAGTCCAATCACATTTGTTCAGCTTTAATGCCAGGTGTGATTGCATTGAGGATGCATTTAAATCCAATCACTCAGGATCCATTTGGAGGTGTCTGCGACACGTGTCCACATTCTGTCAACAGTCTGAACAGGAATATGAATACTCATTTGACGTCATCTGTGAAAGTGAAACTCAGCACAT
>JAPQRN010022304.1:0-22696 GCA_037367275.1 Coranthus polyacanthus | reverse complement strand
AGCTTCTTACCAAACACCCCCCCTCCCGCCCCCCTCTTTTTTTTTTTTTTTTTTTCCCCCGGCATATTTTCTCAAGCCCTGACTTTTCCACGTTTGTTCATCTTTCAATTCACACCCTCCAACTTGTTTACGGAGTCTGTTCTCTACACTGGTTGAGTGATGCACTGGAGGGCACAGGTCACTATCTTAGTCCGTTCTCACCTGAACAAGATGCCATTTAAGCCTCCCCTCACTTGTATGTCCAGGAGAATATTTTTTGTGTTTTATCTGAGTTCTGTTTGCAAAGTTAAATTTTTTTTGAATGTCTTAAAAGTCCAAACATCTCACCTAGGTGGTTGAGTTAGGTGAGAGGGGCAGTGGGCATGCGCTGCGTGCCATTTCTTCAGCTTCCAGCGAATCGTGAATACAGGAACCTTTTTATTGTCTGTCCTCGACAGGAGGCCTGACTCTAAATGGATTGGCTTCACTAGATGAGTAGATGGCAGCTGAAATGATGGACATGCGCCATGTTTTAACATTTCCAATAATGGCCTGTCTTGGGAGGTACTAATGGAAGCTACTGGCAGGTAATTGGTCAGTGACATGATGGTCTTTTTTTTTTTTTTTTTCTTTTTTTTTTTTTATATATAATTATCTGGTTGACAGTTTGATTGTGATAACCCATTACCTCTGATTTCTGCTAGCAAATGCAGCTACACTTGAGCCGTAACAGTGTTTTCCGTTACATCATCCTGCCCTGTGTTGGCTTCCATCTACATTTTCCATTTCTGTTATTTGCTGTGTAAATAGTTAAAGCTTGATCATTTTCTTGAGTCCAAAGCTTTTGTGTTTTTTGAATCATACCTGCCTCCGGTCTGGTGTTTTTGAATGAATTTGCTGCTCCTTCGTGTTTTTGTTGTTTTTGACTGTTTTGAAAGCTGATGTGACCAAGAGTGGTGCCACAGCAGACTGCTCATGTTGTGTATGGACCAAGAGATGCAGCCGTACTGTCACGATCATCACTGATTGATTAGATTCTGCTATCGTCTCTTCTGTACCGCCATGGTTGTCTCTGTATGTGTGTGACGTGAGCAAGTAAATGTTATTTAAACTCAAAGTTGTGAAATGGTCTTTTTTTTTTTTTTTCTTTTTTTCTTTTGTGTTTAACGCTTAACATACAGTAGCTCTCATCTATTTGGGCTAACATTTAAAAAATCTTTTTTTTTTTTTCTGTCTTAGTGGATAAAGTGACAAATGAGCATTTGCCTTTGACAGTTTATGTGCTTATGTGTTACATTGCAATATTATAAAAATCTTATTCTTTCAACTATAATTTTTTTTTTTTAAAACCTACATTTGTTGCTGTTTATAAAGGAGACAGAACTGTTGGTATTCTGTATAAAATATGAAATGTATGCTTTTGATTCAGTGGATAACATGTGCCTAGAGTTGGCTGGAAGCTACACTAAGAGGCAGATGACAGTAGTCTTATATTTCAGCCCCAACAGCAGAGCCTTTCTCTGCCAACAATCACTACATGTACATCGGCATGTCTTCAGCTTTGTCAGATGTTTAACCACCCATGAAAGAATGTTTTCTTTCTGCCACTTGTTTCTCAAGATCAGTGTGCAGAAGGAACCTTGAATTAAAACGTGTCATAGGAGGCTTCAGTGCAGTCTTTTAGAGAACTTTGAATGTGACCTGTATGAATGTTAAACAGGTTGTTGCTGTGAAGATAATTAGTGCTGCCTGGATGAATAACTACAAACTCAAAGTCAGCTATCAAAAAATAAAAGGGGAAAAAAAAAAAGAAAAGAAGAGGTCTCATAAACAGGTTGTTTATGAAATCAAAAGATGTCGGACTGAAAAGTGAGGGGAAACGCTTCGCCTTGATAAGGACTATATGCAACCAGGTGTCATTCAGATTTAATTAGAAACAAAATAAAGAGTAGCTTGTCTCTGAATGTCTCTTTTCACCAGACCCTGAAGGTAATAGAAAGTCAATTGAGGTCTTATCAGCCAGAAATGGATGTGAAGTCACCTACTTGGATGATTGGCTGTGTGATGGCGCTAATCCCTTTGCATTATTGTCCTTCTCCCTTCGGACATGCTAAGGGGAAAGAGGCTGTGAAGAGAGCTTCTCTTCCTCTCAGCAGCCATCGGGATGAAAGGTTTTGATTAGATGTTATTCTTGTGATCCCACTGAGCCTCGAGGAGCAGCGCTTCTGATAGAGACTCACCCTTGACGGACAGAAATATAACATCAGTACTTAAAACTCTACCTTTCTTTTTTTTTTTTTTTTACCACTGATTGTCTGTGGCATTTCCCGCCATGTAGGAAAATTTATGTCTAGCTGTCACTTAATAAACATTTTTTTTTTTTTTTATCATAGCTCTGTAAAGGACAACAGAAAGGAGGACATCGTGAAGAATTGATGGTTGTTTTTAAGACCTGCTGACATTATATTAATGTGTTTTTCCCCCCGCTGCTGGGTTTATTTCTGTAATATTTGTCTGTAATGCTGCAGGCACCCCTGAATTATGTTCTCATACCTGCAGCCAGTCTACCCAGAGTTCTCGGAGGGATCCACAGAGGCTCGGTGGACGGTGTGTCAGACACATTTAGATTTCTGCCTTTCATTTTTCCACCCACACAGTCACCCTGCACAGTTGTTGGTGAATGCTGCTGAAACCTGCGATTCTCCCAAATACAGACAGGAAGAAGGAAGAGCTCTGAAGGCAGATTACTGCAGCACCATTTATCACACATTACAAACAACAACAAAAAAAAGAAAACCAAAGTAATATTTCTCCTTGTTCTTCCTTATGTGCTTTAACCGGAAATATAACCGCTCCGAGCCTTCTTTATAGCCCACGTGCTGGATTTAAACAGGTGTTGAGAACATATATTAAATGCGTACAACACAAGAAGCTCATTTCTGATGCACAATAATTTATTACTGCCTTATTTCAATATAGAAGCGACAAAGTGTAACCAAATAGGCTATGTCACAAGAGCTGTTTATAGCAGGATTAGTCATAGAAAACAGCCCACTCCCCCCTGTGACAAACAGTCTATAAAACAGGAAACATCTCAGTAGCCCAGGAGAAAGGTACTAGTGTGCCTTTTGCTTCATTTGAAACAGGGAAAGCCACTCGGTTTGAATGGTGCTCCTGCTTATACACCCAAACAAGATTATATTATTGTGAGGATTTAAATTCCAAGCCATAACACATAACCTTATCCCTCTGAAATAAGCTCGAGTATTGTTGCATTCTTCATTTTCATCTTTTCTAGTCAATCCTCTGTGTATCTGTATATCACTGTGGCATTTACAAAATGAGATAACCATCTCTGGCTATGGGAAATAAGAGCAATTCCCTGTCAGTGCAGTGTTATTCTCCTGAACACACATTTCTGAAACAAAACACAGAAAAAAATAGTCTGTTTTTTGAGCCAGAGGTACTTACATCCAGCCTTAATGTTAATTAAACATCTCCAGCTTGCACTTGTAATTCAGGAATTTATTGTAGCGGTGAGATAAACCTGGTTTCAAATTCTCTTTGGTTGAACGCAAAGGGTGATAATAGTGTATATACCTCTTCAAAAAGTGACTCTTTTGCTCCTTTCCGTGGCTGAATCATATCTCCTGTCCCATATTATCCTCCTCTAAATGAATAGCCTGCACTTTTATCTTGAAGCGCAGCCTTTATTTCACTTGATGTAGCTTGTCTCTTACACCATCACTGCTAAAGTGCAGCATATTATTGAAAGCATTGCACCTTTGAGTTGCTTTCTGGAGGATTGGTTGGCTAACGTTAAAGACTGTGTACGATACAAAAAGAGAAAAGATTACAAGAGACTGTCAGATGTCAGGTGGAAGAGTCAGTAAAAATGTAGATCTATGGCAATTCATGACGTATTTATGTAAGTTCGGGTCCTGAGGAGACACCAAATTTCTCTTTTGGGTCTCCAGCTGAAAGAGTTTGGGAACCACTGCTCTAAGAATCGCAGGTTATTTTTTATACAAAGCACAAGATGATAATATAAAACAGAAAAAAACCCAAATTTGTACAGATTTCTTTGTAATACATTAGGTTTTATGGCGCGTAATGTTTAACCAATGACATATTTTCCACCAGTGACCTTGAAAGTGCATTGCAAAAGCATGCGGAGCACAAAAACAACCTTGTGGTCATTCTGACATTTGATTCCTGTCTCCAGTTGCCATTATAGCTCTGCAGCATCATTTGTAGGACTTTTTAGAAGCTCTAAAATCTAGTTACCACGTCATTTGAGGTCTCACTGGTCCTCAGCTTGTCCCTAAAGTGAAACACTGCCTTGCATCCCTGATGTAGCATTTCATCCTTTCCCATCTAACTCCTCCTCTGCCTTCTACTGTGGGGACATGTGGCGTGTGCACTCTCACTGGATTGGAGAAAACAAGAAGATACTTTAACGAAAATGAAGTGAAAAGCGGTGGCTTGCTGGCTGCATGCGTGGACATCTTTGAGTCACTTCTGAATGAGGTTGTTTTTTTTTTTGTTTTTTTTTATTGTTCAAAGTGTAGAGGATTTCTGCAGCTACTCCAAGTTCGCTTTGAATCAAGAGTCACACGGTGTGGACAGGAGGACAGTCCACCCCCACCACTGCACCTCCGCATAGAGAAAAAGAAAAAGTCAACCTGGAGTTATTTCAGGAATCCTGTTAACACTTAATATAAACAACCTGATGCCCTCCTGAAAAACTAGAACACATTACTGCACCTCAACTATGCCTAAAGATATCTCTACTTCATATTGTCTTCCTTTCACATGCCCACGTTCTGGCATGTACCTTTTACTTTTCATTGTTCTACATATGTGTAAATGCACATGAACATACACGAAGATGCACACATGCACATTAGCTGCCAGACTATTGCTCACTTTCGGGAAAGAGGTGTAGATTAATATTTCATGGCTCTCCACTGGCTGAAAGTAGATCCATTTCCCAGCATCCCCTGGTGCCCGATGTGTAGACTCTGTGAGGACCAGAGGCCAGACAGGGTGCTGATGGTCCATGTGCTGGACAAGCAGAGTTCACTGCCCTCTGTGAACAGTTGTTAATTGTGATGAAAGAAAAAAAAAAGCTCAGTTTAAGCTGGCCTTTTGCATATATACAGTGCATTGTCTCCCATTCCTGCCAACATTAATATAAAATGGGCACAATGCATTACACATTACACATGAATTACACTTTTCCCTTTCCCGCACAACTGCCCCAGTCGCATATACTGAGTAAGTAAGACTGCTTGACATTCCAATTATTCCACACAATATGAATGTATAACGTGGAGTGCCATTTGCCAAAGTTGGTCATAATAAATCAGATGGTCAGTAATGAAGTGTGCAGCTAACTCAGCCACACCACAGTAGAGCACGCCAGCCTGCACTATGTTTTCTGGTCATTTTATCATCCAGTTTATCCCCACTTTTTATGACTTTTTCTGTATTTGGGAAATAAAAAACTACAGTTGGATATGGCACAGTCACCAAGGAGCACCCTGGAAGGAAAAAGAACATAATAAGCATTTCATTTCTCTTTCAGTGTCTTTTTTTTTTAATACAAGTCATGGTACAGTTATTTACTATTTCTGATGATAATACAAAAAAATTCTTGAGTGAGGATGTTTTCTGTACAAAGACTTAGACGAAATAAAAGTAAAGTCTGTGACACATTCCCATAGTCTACACTGTTTATTTTTCCTTTGGTCAAGGTTCTTCGCAGAGGAAGGTTCTGCGCTTGGGTTTTTCATGAGGTGAAATAAAGCGCAGAGTGTGTGGGCATCTTTTCTTTCATATCTGGTCACGTTTTCTGAACTGAAATGAAATGAAAGGACGCTTCTTTTGTTAGCATGCAAGAATTCAGGACTCGTGGAGTGTTTCTGTGCTCATCCACATTCTAGTGCAGCAACTAAATGAGATGGTTAATTGTGCAGAAATTGTTCTTCGGGGAGGAATTCCTTGCAGGGCAACTCAACTGAAAATACATATTTTCTATTTTAAAGGCCTAGGCCTTCACAGGGAAACAATACTCTAATCTGTGATTCTGGAGCTGCTCATATAGGGCTTTTCTGAACTCTCCCTGAACTCAAATCAGCATTTTAATAAAGCAATATTGTTTCATCACCTCCAAAAAAAGGAAATATAGTTATTTCCACATATTCCTTCTGAGTCTAGTTACAGACTTTTTTCATTTTTTTCCTATTCATTTCTAAGGACACAGACTACCAGTGACAATTTTCTCTCAAGAAGACAGTATTGAATGCATTTTAGTGCAGACGTAGCTGCCGTGTGAGAACACAATAAATTAAAGTAGAAATTCAATTTATTCAGGAAAGTAGAGAAAGAAAAGAAAAATCTTATCGAGCTGCTGGTGAACCACAAGGTAAGCTGAACACATTCACACATTTTTGGGACCAAGTCTAAGGAAAAATGTAATTTTGTGAAAAATGTGGATAAATGAGACAGCTGATTAATGAATCTTTAAGAGACAGGAGGTAAAAAGTCTGTTTCAGATTTGATGTTTCCTGTTAAAGGATTGCACATCGTCCGAGCTGTCAGATTTGAGGACTCGGGAGATGCGATAACCCTGTCTTGTTCCAGTACGTTGAACGACACGATGCGCGTTTGTCCTTCACCAAACGCACCGTAAGAGCACGTCATCATCAATTCCAATTCAAGAGTTACCATTTTCAGTTCGTCACACTTGACGCTTTTAAAAATGCAACAAGAAAAAAGACAGTTCAATTGTATTTCTTTGTATTCAGCTGAGATAACACTTCTGAAATTAGACTTGTTCTGGCTTTTAAAGACAGAGACAAAATGATTCATGCTTTTCTGTTGCAACTGCACTACTGCAATGCTTCTGGGCACGCCTTCACCAAGTCTGCAGCCAAGCTCTAGTTACAGTGCTGCTGCTTCTCTCTGAAGGCAATCACAAATTTTCCAAATCAGTTCACTTTTAGTATTTTTAGAAAGTTTGTCATGATGAAGCGCACAATTAAGTGTGAATACTCCCGGCCGGCAGACAGATGATCACGTCAAGAGTTTCTGGTGCATCCTCTTTTGTCTTTAATCGGCGCCTTGTCCTCTCGGCTGCGTCGTGCTTTCACTGAAACACAGACACCGCTGGACACGTGCACAGAATAAAATAAAGATGTGATGTAGACTGAGGCAGGAAAGAAAAGAATGGAAAAGTAAAAACATGTGGACAAGAGCGAAACAACTGCTTACAGTGTCAGTCTGTTTGCAACCCAGTAATTACAGTATAGATAGAAACCTGATTTAAAGTCTCTCTCTGTCAGGCTGTAACTTATTCCACACCAGAAAACACAATTGTTGGTTTAGTGGTTTAAGTGAAGTGTCTATTGATGGTTATGTGCTTGTGTCTCCACAAAGCCTTATGGATATGTGAGCCTTTGCATTATATGATTTGCTGTTAGAATAGGCTATAGGCAAGGTTTATATAGGAGAATATTAGTATTTTATGCTCTCCATTTCCTTCCGGTCACGTCCTCTCTTTCTGTTTCAATCTATTCAAGTAGAGGCAGCTCCACTGGTGAGAAATGAGGGAATGCTTCTTTACAACCCCAAGGGAAAGGTGAACTTTTAGTTAATTCTTAGCGTCACCACTGCTTTCTCAATAATCCCGCTATCGCAAGCACAACCCAGAGTATGGTCGCTGTTGGTCTCTGATGTGCTCCACCTAATAAGATGAGGTGTGGGGCTGGAGGTGGAGGTGGGAGCTGCCTGTGCTGTGGAGCATCGCTGCTGAGATTGTTCTGGCAGAGAAAGAAGAGCGTCAACAACTTCCACAAGTTTACAGTTCGTCCAAACATCCGTCTGTCTGTTTATTATTTAGCTCCTTATCTGTGTCAGGGTCACGATGGCCAGCAAGGCGAGCAGAGCAGCCCAGATGTCCTGTTTCCTTTTCTCAGGAAATCCTAAGGCACTGCTGAGAAAATGGACCGAACGTGAACTGTGTTTGCAGGAGGACTCTCTCTGCTGTGGATCACCTCAATTAACTCGAACTCCTCAGCAGGGTTTTTACTCGGAGAGCTTTGCTCTTTGTTTGGCTCCGAGTTTACCAGCATCCTCATACTCATGTAATTCAATATAATATAACAAAGGTGGAGCCACTGGTCCTACATTAGAATAGATGATGTGAGAGAGATTGTGCTACAGTAAGGGCATGATTGACGTATCTATATATACAAGGAATGCACCTTAAAGCTATTAAACACTGTCTAGACAGCTGCAGCCTGATTCAAGTTTGACAGACATATCTGACATCTATAATCAAAAATATGTCTGAGTTAATAACAATAATACAAAGACAGCTTTGAACCTTTGTCCCTATCCATTTAGGATAACATTCAGAAAAGATTTGTATTATTAGAAAATACAAATGAACAAATGTAGTTTCTTCTGATTTGTTCATAAGCTGTTTTTGATCTCGAAATACAAATGAACCCTGCTTTGCTCCTGCTCAGTCATTCTGTCTTTCTTTGATACGTGTCCAGAAAACACTTGAACACACTTCCCCTATTAGCAACAATATAAGAAAGGTATGTAGGTGTCTTTAAAGTTTCAGTCTTGAAAAGGGAACGAGAGCGTGTTTGATAAACTGCGGTCACTGTTTCTCAACTACCTCGCAAATTGTTCAGCAGAGCTGGTACACAGGGGGTATTGCACTGTGGACTCCTTCAATTCCAAGTGAATGACTAATGCTCTCTCCCGCAGGGTACTTTTCTGCTTTGCTCTAGGTGTGTACTCAGTGTAACGTATCCAAGCTTTGAGATCTCGCTTCCTATGTAATGCGTATGTCTAGATGCCATGCTGTTTTTTTCTTTCCTTTTTTTCGGTTTTTCATCCTCAAGGTCTGGGATCTGCTCGGATCTATCCTTGCTGTCGTGCCCGTTCTGCATTAAATTCTGTTCTCGCCAATTCAGTGAAGTATTGTGTTTAAAGAAAAAAACAACAACAAATGATCCATTTTAATTTGACCATATTTTAGTTTCAGAATCCATTTATTTCTTTATGGTGTCAAAATCAAGCTGTAGATGCTGAGATCTCGAAATATGTAGCATAATAGTTTGATTGATGACTTGATATCATCTGACTGAAAGTGCAGATGGTGTATTACTCAAAGCCTCTACAAGATACTGACAAAAACAACTTCCACCCTAAAGGTTACATGAGAGAAGATGAGGTGCGATCCTTGGCAATATGTAAATAATGCTTCTGCCACAGATTAATGCAGTTGCTGCGTTGGAATGCGCAGAGTAAAATCTCATTTGGCATCATATCAGAAATGCTCTGAAGGAAAAACAATAAAGATATAAACACAGAGTGACAGAGGTCAGCACATTGTCAAAAAAACCTCCCGTCACATGCTTCAATCCAAAGTGTTTTACAGAACATCTAGTTGTAGTTTTTATGTTCTTCCTCTATCTATTTGAACAGTGTTGTCACCCCTGAAGGCTGATATTCTATATGTAACCGTACACAATCTGTATAGTGTATATAACTCTCCGAGCTCGACGGAATTGGCAATTTGGCGTACAAATACAGATACAAATAGGTAAAGTGATCTTGTAAGTTTCTTGCCCATCTGACATCGTTTGACCAATTTGTTGTGTGTTGTTTTTTTTTGTTTGTTTTTTTTGTCAAGAAAATACGCAGTGAAAGGATGCATGAGGCAAAACATAACGGATGAGCACATAAAAGGTTCAAAAGCCTCCAGTGCTGACAAATCACTGAGGAGAAGAACCATCCAACCACCGTATAGACTGAACTTGCAGAGAGAGAGAGAGAGAGAGAGAGAGAGAGAGAGAGAGAGAGAGAGAGAGAGAGAGAGAGAGCGTTGTGGTGAAGACAATATCTGTCGTCGAACTCCAACAAATATGAGGATGGGAAGATAATGGCCCACACTGAACAGAATGACTGAACATCTGCAATTATCAATTTGTGCCCTGTTGTGATGCATTCTGACAAACCAAAATCACAAGAAGAGAGTCTGGACATCAAAGAACAAAGGATCGGATGTGGCTTTTGGACATGTCCATCCATTCCTCAGACCATCATGATTTACTGAGGGAGGATGGTTTTTGAGTCAAATTCAACATTTTCCTGAAATCACTGCATCAAACATCTCCATGGAGGAATTACTGGAGACTTCTGCGGGGTACGTGCGCGCAGAGATGCCGTAGCTCTACATGAACCGTGGTAGATTGAGTACTTTTATGGAAATTGCTTGGAAATTTCAGTGCAGCTGAAAGACACACGGGCAGCAATAATACCACACCGCACACAGAGAGAGAAGCCAGCGCCGGCGATCTGTGTGTCTCTGCAATAAGTGGCTGATAAAAAGCAATAAATTCTCAAAAATAAATACAGTCATCCGGTTGTGCGCCATGGGCGACGAGGCGTCAAACTTCAGGAGAAGCAGGACCGGTGTCTCATCAGTAAAACCCAGGACTGGTGAGGATCACGACAGAGCAGAAATTCTTGGCTGAGTTAAAACTGATCACCACTTAAAACAATGATATTAATGATTTTTGGATGACTTGTCTGATTACCACTGTGACTGTTTTTGATGTTATTCAGAAAACAAGATTCAGATCTGGGCTGTGTAAGACTTGGTCACTTTGATTTGTACGCTCAAAATCAAGTGGCAGAAAGGGACATGAAACGTTTTGATTTGCGCTTGGAATAATAATAAAAAAAATAAATACAGCCATATTGTTTAATCAATAAGTTCAAAAGGGATCTTTATTTTTTTGCACTATGATGGAACCACCACCATGCTCGAAGAAGAGCCTGTCCCTGTCGCTCCCGGTTCCCCGGGAAGGACAGGCGACTCTGAAGCCTCCGCAGCATCTTTGGAGACAACCCCGGACCCCGATCAAAATCAAACATCGGGGGTACTCCGACACCGACCGGCATCATCACCGGCACATGGAGCGCTCCGACGCCGTGGATACGAGCGACCGACCAGGACTGAAAAAGTCTCGGATGTCCTGGCCATCGTCCTTCCATGGGACCACAAACACATCCATTGGAAATTGTGTCGGGAATAAACGGTAGGCGAGAGAGGAGAGTGCATTCCCAATAATAGCCCATTACAGCCCACAAGGCATATGCGTAAACGGGAGGGGGGTGTGTGGGGGGGTGCATTTTAATGAGTGCGTAATAACGCAGTGAGCCTAAAGGGTTAACTGATATGAAGCGCTTTTTACCGGGAGGCGGGACGCGTGGGTTTTCGGTGCTGATGCGTTATGCGTCTTTGGATAGACTATGTCAGATGGGTTTGAAGCGCAAACCATTCCGCCCACTCGAAACGCAGAAGCAGCAACTGTAAATACCAGTAACAATTTTAAGAGCGTGGTGCACATGTTACATGTAGGCTCCCCGGTTGATAAGAAACAGAAGGCGCCAGCGTTTTAATGGCACCAAAGGTCTAGTGGGTGCGTTCATGCGTGTAGGACTGAGATACTGTCGCCGAGCGCACTCTAGCCCAGGCCTTTATCAGCTTGTTTGCAGGGGGAGATTTGGGGCCCAGGGGGAGCAGAATAAGTTAAAAAAAAAACCCTGTTTACAAGCATTAACACCGCTGAAGTGTACTTAAGCAAAGCATGAGAGTCTGATCCTCCAAGGTGTGTGGGTCTATAATCAGCCTGAACTCTGACCCATCAGGTGTGGTGGTGCCGTGAGGTGGTGGCTACACTGAGCAGAAAATGAGCAGAGGTTCTCCTAACATATATAAGATGTGACAAAGTTCTAAAGTGTTTCCCCACTGGACAGGTGTCACAAAACTGTCACACAGATGGCTTCAGACTGCATCTAATTGGCACACTGAGGCTGCTCTCAGATCAAATATGACATTAGGAGGAGGAGGACATTGACCGGCAGTGGAGACAAACACCAGACACTTAGCTAACAACTCTACCAGCACTTAAATCAAATTACATGATGCATGTTAATCATGCAGATTAGATTAAAGACATTTCATTAAGTGAGTCATGGAACGATACAATTTTGATACGATTACTTTTGTCTGTACACAATTGCTCAATTTATCCGCTCGACAAGATGAGGTGAACGCGGCATCTGAACGTTGTCTTTGTTGTTACACAGCTGCATTTCAGTATTGTTTTAAAGAAAATCCTAGAGTTCAAAGCCCGTATGGAGAGGGCTTAGGTTTGCCAGTTGCCATGTATGGATGTTTTTTTCACATGTTCCAATGTTTCTGTAGAGACCGTCAAAACCGCAAATGCTGTTTTAGGTGGTTCCCTTTTCCACGTTGTCCTTTCTATGACCTGATATTTCCCGGTGAAAGAGTTTGCAAGTTGGAGTGTTTGTGACTCACATTCCCTTATTCTCCCATCCCTCTCCCCTTCTCCCAGTCACTTAGTAAGGCCTAATGTGCTCCTTCCACCAGAGCAACACATTAAACAGGGTGATTATTAGACGAGCACATCCCCGAGAGGGTGATATGTCTCTTGGGGATTGTTGGGGTCCTGTATTTTTCTCCACTTATTATTATTTGTTTTCTTTCTTTCATTTTTATTCAATGCCACAGACGGCCTTCCCTGCAGGCCCCTGGGAAAAGGGCCAACTCTGGCTGACTGGAGGAAGGGCTGATTTGTATTTTAGTCCCCAGGACACGCTCCGAGGCAGTCCAATCTTTAGTGCAATGGGACTGACTCTGCCTGGCCTTCTCCTTCAGTGGGCGGCAAACCATAAGAGAGAGAAAAAGAGAGAGGGAGCGAGAGATAATTCGATTCCGACAAGCTCACTTCTGAGAGCGCACCAAGCTGGCTCCAACTGCGTATGTGTTCATGTGTGTTTGTGTTCGTCTGTGCCTTAGCACATCCGTGAGGTGATGTATATGATCGGTGGGTGTTTGTGCCACACACCGGTCAGGAAGGAGGGTGTACAGAAGGAGGGAGGCTGGTAAATGTTGCATGTTGTGAGTAGTTGTGAAATGAGTGTGTGTGTATGTGTGGATATATTTATGAGTGGGCTGTGCACGGGTTAGTGTCTGACCCGTAGCCCATATGGATTGCAAAAGGCCTTGTTTTATCTGTTTTCATATGACTGAGAGGCCAGAGGGATATCCGTTGCGTTGATATTAGTTTCATTCTTTTCACTTATTAAAGCGACTGTACTGTATATTCAGCCCCTTCGCTTACTACCCAGCAATGTACGCTTACAGCTGTATGCATCATCTTTTCACTGGATTTATCAGGCTTTATGAACATCTATGTGGATCCTGCAGCTCTTTGTTTTGCTCAAGGCTACCTTTTGTCGACCTATGGGAGGCAGCTTTACGCACATCTGTTCTTGCTGCTACTCCGATGGCTCCTATTTGCATGCACTTATGGAAACCTAATTTCACTAAACCCGAAAATATTGCAAAAGAAAACAAGTACAAGGAGTTTCCATCTGAATCCTGCTGATGGTGACAATCTTCTTGAGACCAAGTTACTGAACAAAACCCGACCCAACCCAATAACCAGATGTTTTTCCTTTTTTGCTCAATAGGCAGGAGGTTAAGGAAAATCCAGAGACTGGAGTTCACATCCCAACCCCTATAAAAGTGCTTTGGGTTAGGGTTAGGAAAAGGATAACTTCCAAAGGGGAAGCTATGATGCACTAGTCTATCATTTCAAAAATTAAAAATGTTATATATCTCTACACATATACTCATACAAAAGGGTTAAAAACTTGCTAGGATGAAAAAATATAAGGGTTAGAGTTAGATTCGAGCCATGTTTGAACTGATGCAGTTTAGATCGTGTTTCTACACAAAAACGGAAAGATGTTCCCTATTAAATGAAGTCTAATACATACATTTTGGCCTTAGAGTTCATTGAGGGTTCCAAGAAAAAGGTGAGTTGTGAGTATTTTTTTTTTTAATCACATCTTCTTCTTATGGTTTAAATCAAGTCCTAGTATCTTTTTCATAATTCTAATCAAGTGCTATTTGAATGTCATTTCTGAGAAAAACAGTTGAAAAGAGCCATGGGCAGTTAAAACACTACAACACTGGTATACACATGTGCAGCACGTTGCTACGTAACTTATTGCTGGTTCAGAAACGTTGATATACACATAGCCGAGGTCTGCAGAAACATACAATGGGAGCATTTCATTCCGTCGACTGAGTTGACAAAAACCTGAGGATGAAATTTCTCCTGCTGAGAGAAAATCTAATCAATATCCAATGTTGTAAACCAGACACAACATTTCTTTTTGGGATTATAATGACAAATATGATAAGATCACATTTCTAAGCTAAGGAACATCCCTCTTGTTGGATAGTGGAAAAGGTACTTGGTCCTTGATTAGTTGGGTGCTGATCGACTCAGCAGATGACCTTCGTGTCTTGAGGAAGCAGACCGCTCAATCTCTGAGGAGTTGGTCAAGACCTCATCTGGAGGTTCAGGAGATCAATCAGCTCGAGAGCAGCTGCTAAAATTGTTTTGGACAAGGTTCAGACAGATACAGATTGTACTGTGTTATTCTAATTGATGCTCACTTTTTAAAAATTAAACACTCCCAACAGCCTCCAGTCTTGGGATGGTTATGCAGCACATAACAGGGATTCTGGGTGTTGTTTTACACAATTGTTTGAAGAATCATTGTCTTCAAGTCATTTGTCTGTTTTGCTCTGTGATGTTTCTTACAAAATGGCAGTCTTAGTGGCAATCAGCTTCCCCCCAAGAGTGCCAGTCTGCCTTCTCCTCCCACCCCCAGTGTCTTTTGTTCAACCGTCTTGTCATTCCTTTTGTCAGAGGATGCTAATATAAGAGTATCAGTCATCAGGTCCCATGCCCAATACGCTCTGGGAAGTTTCAACATGAAAATGAATGACTGACACTGAACGAGTAACAGCTCTTCCCGCAATTCTGTTGCTATGGTAACTTGTTTTGTGCATTTGTAGAATAGATTTAATTTTCCCAAAAAAGGCAAAGCCTACGGGCTTGATGTATAATTTGTCAGTGCGTGGCAGATCCTACTGGATATACATCATGACTTGTATGTTCATGAGGTTAAAAGTGAATAATAATGTACCTCTGCTAAATGAAGTCTAGTTAAATCACAGCGCAGTCAGTCTCCTGTTCAGTCCTCTGCAATAATTGCAACCAAAGCCTCCCTCGCTCCCTCAGCGCTTCATGCCTTCTTTACACCTGTTTCCCCAAGCTGGGATCCGGGGGCCGATTTGTAAGCTGTAGCTCCTCTTGTGCCTGCCTGACTGGCCGGCTGCCATATTAATTTAGGTCATAATGAGGTACAGCTTCAGTTAATTACCACATTTGCATGTCGTTGTCGATCATTCAGTTACATTAATAACTCTGCAACAACAAAAAAGTCTCATGCAGAGAGTATTCAGGATTTATCCCAACAAATGTTATAATAGCTTTAAGTAATGGACCCTTTTATCTCATTTGTGTAGTGGAACCATCTGTTTAAGCTACAGATTGCGCTCTTCTGTGAATACATTGTGTTTTCTCACCACTCTCGGCGCTAATTAGTATCTGGAGGCAGTTCATGTACTGGAACGTTGCTCACTATTGGCTGGCTCAAGCAGATCCCAGAGACCTCGGGTAAAATCCCTCAGAGATCTTTTAGCAATGACACCAAACAGGTTGTTCGCTTTAAGGGGATGTATACAGCTCGCATCCCAAGTTCCTTTTTGCGTTTTCCTTTCTGCTTCTGTCTGTCTCGTATAGTGCCTCGCAGGCTCACCAGATACTCAGGCCACTGGTAACCACATTTAGCACAGTCACTGTGCTTCGTGAATCGACTGAAAACCTTGGCATCTTTGCATTTTAATTAATTTCACACTGAATCCTCTTAAAGTGGTAATACACTAGTCATTTGTTTTTTTTGTTTTTGACAAGTGTCCATGGGCAACAATCCCAGCAAAACCAGACAAAGTAAGCTACAGCATTTGAAATCCAAATTGCACAACAAGTCCACCTGTTATCCACAGATAGCTCCCTGTGGGCATGCATATTCTGTTTTATTTCATTTTCATGACTATTAAATCATGTTTATGGACATCCCTGCCACAGTTCAGTAGGCAACAGTTTCCTCTACCTCTGTCACGATGTCCATAGTGATAACCCTGTGCTGGCTGTTTTTAAAGCCCCCGAATTTATTCTTTTGTCCACAAAAATGACCGTCTTTGATTGCTGAAATTCTGTCTTTTAATCCTCTTTCTTGTCAGTGCTTCATTTCACCCCGTGTAAATGGGTAATATTGATTCCATCTCTATTTCTGCTCTCCACTTTGTCTCTGTATTGTCTCATTGTTTCCCTGTAGCTTCGGAGATTGTCTCTGATAGCCTTGTTCTTGCTTACAGCAGCATTAAGCACACAGCTTCTTATATCATAAATCCGTCATTTCATCCCACACTTCTCTCTCTTGTCCACTGAGATCATCAGCTGCTTGCAGAGTCTTTCCCCCCTCTAAGCCATATCTGAATCTCAAACCTTCATATCCCCAGCGGTGGAATGAACTGCCCACCGCTGACAGTGAGCAGTGCTTTATCTCTTCCTATATTCCGCTCCTTAAAGGTATTTCATGCTGATGTCATTTTTTTTTTCCATTTTTCGCGCTATATAGCTGAAAATCACAGACTGAAAAGGAGCGGCAGAGACAAACACCTTCATCATATGGCTGGCAATCAACTTCCATTAAAGACAGAGTTCAAACAGTCCTGTGCATCAAAGAACAGTTTATAGTTATCCTGTATGAAATATACACATCTCTTTAGAAATCCTCCTTGTGAATTCAGAATGACTTTTCCTTGGATCTATTGTTCCTCTGACACAAATATAAAGCTTTTTAGTTGTAGTAATAGTAATTTATTCTTCGGGCCCAGAGGCACTAAAAGGCAGAGGAAAATCCTTTTTAGTGTAATCAAGTCACTCCCTTTAAACCACGAAAAAGGTCTTCATTGCTGAGACTCGGGAGAATATAAATGTCAAAATGTATGGAGTATTCTGCTTCCAAATAAGTGGTAGTCTTTCACCTCTCAAGCAAACAGCTCTGCTTGAGAGAAAACTGTAACATGATTCTTGGTCTGTGTGAGATTTCCTTACGAGGTAAACATGTGAACTAGGTTATCGTGTCCACGTTGCTGCCATAATTTAGAAATAGCTCGTGGTCTCTAAAGCAGTGATGCCACTCTGGGGCGACCCCTGCTGCCATCTGCTTGAGGATGCTGTTTTACTACAAATCTATCTTCTGAATGGCCATGACTGACAGATATCCTCTGTGTCAGTCAATCACAAGCACACACACAAACACTGTGGAGCAGAACAAATGGCATTCGCCTGTTGAGCAGAGCACCATGTCAGACTAATGCAAGGTACGTCAGGGGAGCACAGCATGCCTCATTCAAATCAACTCACAACAAATCAGAGCTGAAAAGGATTGGACCTGGAGACCACACTTGACATGAACAGACACAGATGAAGACTCCATGCTTGTTCGGCTGCCTGGTGCGGCCTGAGAATGCCAACGTCTCATCTGAGGTTTCTCTCTTACACACCTCTTGCCCCAGGACGGTATTTTTTGCTGAAAACTGTTGGCAGAATGTCAGCTTCACTGGATGATTATGAGAGTGTCAGTCCTGCTTAGACAGGAAAGACAGATGGCACTAATAGTGCAACGTATGACACAGGCTTCCTCACTGCACACTATGGCCTGGACCCAGAAAAAATATGACCTGAGCTGAGTCCAGACCTTTATTTTTATTCTGTTTATTACAGAAGACACATTCATACTGTAATGTGCTGCCTATGTATCGTGTTGACAGATATAGAGTATGTCAGAGACAAAACATAGCAGGAAATGGTTTGTTTTCCTCATTCCTGCCTGAGTCAGCACCACTGTTGTTGTGTGAACTTGATTGGAAAAATGCTGCAAACAACAGCAAATAATATCCTGGTGCTATCAAAACAATCACAGCACAAGGGCTTGCTAAATGTACCACTAAATATTTCATAGTGCGCTCATTTGGAAAGTAGAAAACCAGTCAGTGTGTAAATACCCATTGTCATTTCAGCTGTTGCGGGATACAAACCTTTTATCCTAAAAAACGGATCCAAGGACAAAAATATAGTCTTGTTTTGTGGTTTAGGTTTAAAACAATCCAATCTTTTCAAGCCTATAGAATAACATGGGGAGAGATATGAATTTAGTGCTGTTTACTGACAATTTTTCACATATCCAAAATATGTTGGGACTATTTTCACTGTATACTGATATATTGATACCAGCTGAGGCTTGTGCTAAGGAAGGCATTTTTACGCGTTGCTTCCTGTCTAGGTAAGGGCGAAATCACTTTTTATTGCCACTGAAACAGAGTGATTCACAAACCCACGGAAGTAAAACAGATGCAGTGCGGAACACATACAGTAAAAAAAATAACACCGACAATCTGTGCAGATGCAACAAGGTTTGTGGGAACACTTGAGAATTTTACATAATGCATGAAGCAGCTTATGATTTATAGCTGAGTGAAGGTGCGGTATACAAGCTAATGCACACCTCTGTGTTAGAGGAGCTGCTGTTCCAGCTCCTGACCTCTGCTAGATCAATGTGTGAGCTCAACCCACCTCGTCAGAACAGTGAGCCCACTTCTTGTAGGTCATGTTCATGTTCACACATTAGCAGTCAACATTCAGGCTGTTAGAGGGCAGAAAGGAAAGAAAGCATGGCAGAGGGCCCCGAATAGTATTTTCATTTGATGTTGTACTTGCCTATTTGAGAACTGGATATTTCTAAATCTGCACGTCCACAACTGGAGCCTTTCAGTTTAGCGTCATCCTCCATCACGCTTTGACTGGACAGGATTTTCTAATGATGTCGACTCAGAATGGGTGGTGCATTCTATCCCCAAACACTGGCAGTAAAAGTAAAAGCTCTGGGCTTTCATTCCAGGTCTACCCTAAATCTCTCTTTTGTTGTTGTTGTTGTTGTTTGTGTGTATCAAGGGGATATTGTGTGATTACTTGTGTGGATTGGGAGTTTTGTTAGAGTTCCTTCAAGGAGCTCAGAAAGGAGTTTTCTCTCTCTCCATGCAGCTTTTGTACCCTGAGTTTTCCATTTTTTTTCGTAGCCAATGTTAAGAAGAAATTAAAAGGGATTGACAGTGTACAGCAAAGGTTCTGAGAATGAATACTTTATACAGTTGTGGACTTACTCTAAAGTATTGTATAGGTAAACTACAAGTGCACTCAGAGAGGGTGCAGACCTCTGCCAAGGCCAGAAGTTCACTCTTCTTCTCATTCCACAATATTACTGAACCACTTTTCAGTTGGTTCGTTTTTTTAATTTAACTGTTACCATTCTAAGTTTTAAGTTAGCGTGAGGTGTTAAAAAAGAAAGTAAAAAAAACAATTCTAGCCTCTGCTCCTTTGCATGGATCTGCTCTAGTGACTGCATAACCTCAAATGCAAACAAAACACCAACTTTTAACAGGAGTAGGACAAAAACCTCCACTGCATATAGTTGCATAGTGGTTTAATAGAAGACAGCCCCGAAGCTCATTCCTTTGCATCCAACAGGTGGGGAAGCTGACACTGAGGGGAAGGTGTGAAGATTAGGAGAGCAGTGAGAAACAGAAGGCAAATGCGGCAAATGGAAAAGTACACATGCATCTGAAGAATAGAGAATGGGTGGGGGTGAGGGGGCCTTTACAGATCACCGGCAATTGTTTATTTTGTGCAAGGCCTGCATGTGATTGGTCCTGTACCTTGCCCCTCGCCTTGCGGGCGCAGTTTTGCCAGCCAGTGATGTTGCGTACACAGAGGCCGGTCCTCCTCTCTTTCAGGGTGCTATAAATAGGGGGAGAGAAGCCTCAGGCTTTCAGTGTAATGAGATTAAACCAAACCAGCCTCAGCTCCCAGTGTTTTATTGAGCTTTATTTCAGTTTCCATTCTGTATTTCAATATGTATAAGGAAGATATTGAGCGTGTCTGCTTCTAAGTGCTAGACAGAGTCCATGTAGGAGCATTTGCTTGTGCATCAGTATGTCAATGTGTGTGTGTGTGTGTGTCTGTGTGTGTGTGTGTGAGAAGGCACAAACAGCAAGTGTGGGATAATGTGAAAGACTTGCGTGAGTGTGTGTAGTGTCCTCATTTTGCACCCCGCAGGGCATGGCAGATCTCCTAAAGATGTGTTCATCATGATGGTAAAGCATTTGTCATCATAACGCTGTGTCTTCCCGAAGCTCCGACCTCCGACTTTAAACTGTCCAGATTTTCCATATTATGCATGTGAGAGACCTGTCTGTTAGTGCCAGTGGAAAAGTGATCCACAGTGCGCGAGGCTTTTTTTTTTTTTTTGCATCACTATGGTTGAATCCTATTCCATGAAAGGCAGACAGAGAACTGGCACCGAACGCCTATGTGTGAGCATGTGCTTGTGTGAAGCTTTTGTGAGACGGAAAGTATCTAGGGACGTGCAGAGTGGGAGACATCCATTCTGTTTGGACATACTGCTGATTCTTACAACCCATATTCGGCGACTCTGACGTTTTCGAAATGGTCTGCTAGACTCTCTCTGCAATTCCCACCACATCGCTCAGGCCTCATTACCCAATCACAGCTCTTCCTCCATCATTTTGCCATCAGTTAGGAAGCACTTGGCTCACCAGGTTCACTCCATTCTCTGCTGATAAACATATCTGCTATTCATCTCCTGTTTCTGCTTCCATTAGAAGGGAGCATAAAATGATCAATGTCATCAGCACCTCTAAAACTCATCATCAAGTCTACATTCATCAGTGGTCAAAGGAAGAAAAATAGAGAGGGAGATGAATAAAGACAGCAGGAGTTGAGCTTCTTTGCCTGAATAACAGTGGCAGTAATGGACATAAATGAAAGCAACTGCATACATCTTTTACAGTTTGAGCTGACACATCTCTTAGATTTCATTTAGCATAATCAATGCAGGTTCCTTCCCAGATACCTCTGACAAGCTTTAGGTAGCAGAGTGTATATGTGAGCTGGCCATAGATGTGGCTTTTCTCACTGCAGAGTGATAAGAAAATAAAAAAAGTCAGAAAGATGTTAAGTTCAAGCTGCTGGTGTGATCAGAAGAGACGTTGGCATTTTATGTTTCTGGAAACTACAGATAAGTATAATCTTAATTAATTTGTCAAAAAAAGTATAATCTCCTCTTCATTTGTCCTTGAATGATCCATCTTTGCCTTTCCGTCAATAGTGAGGAAACAGTTGGGGTTGGACGGTGGAAACACAAAATCCCAGACTTTGCTACCAGAAAATGATGTTCACATCCCAATTCCTATATATTTTTAGATATAGGCAATAAAAGTGCTTTGGTTAGGGTTAGGAAAAGATTGTGGTTTGGTTTAAATATGAATAGATACATCGTGAATATTTTTAATCACATCTTTGAGAACTTTACTATATTTCCCTTGACTAAACCTAACCATTAAAATCATTAAATACTCATATTAAAGCCTACATCCCACGAGTGGTTACGACACTATAACAGGTACATATGTCTAGTAATGTATGATATTCACGATTTGCACAAACATACAATGGCAGAATGTTATTGTCATGACTGGTTTGAGCAGACAGGGTCTGTTTGAACTGGGGAGCATTTTTGCAGCCTAAAATTATAATGCTTATGCTTAAAAAGTAGTTGAATATGAGTGATGTGAAAGGCCAGCAAATGACATAAGAATAAAAATGACAGATTGACTCATCAGACAAGCATGTCACATTCACTGCCCTGCTGCAAGGCAATGGCCTTGAGGCATTTTCAGGACAAATGAGTGTGCACAGATAAGTCTGCCTTTCCTCTCTAATGATATCTAACTGCTATCTAGGAGGATCACACTGATTTTGCTATTGTTCTCCTGCTCAACTGATTCTCCTCATTAATGCCTTTTATAAAACACTATAATTGGAGCATTGTTTTAGTAATTATTCATATTAAATTTATGGTATAATTTATCTCAATGCACAGATACCTGCCTAGTTTTTACGGCATAACCCTTTATGTAAGTGTTTTGAAAAACAGCAAACGGTTTATTGCCGTTTTTGCCTTGTGGTTTTTACCGACTAGAAATCAATACCTTATTCTGACTTACTGCTGCATCACTGTGAAGTAGTTGCTTAAGGTACAGCTTAGGGTTGAAGAAGAAGAAAAACGCATCAAAACAAACATGAGCAAAGCAATTCATTGGTCCGCCCATATTTGCTCTGCTACGGCAAGAATGCATTATAGAACAATTCCAAGCATCAAGCTAAATGGACCATTTCACTGTGTGTTCAAATCAACCTTGTACACTCTCTTCACTCAGCTGCACCCAGCCCAGCATTTGTTTTTGCACCACATTATATCAGTAATTATCTATCATTCTACGGTAATATGCAGCCAACCGTCTTTGTGCAGTGGAATATGTATGACGAATTGGATGCCAAGACTGCTTATTAGTCTGTATTTCACTTTTAGATTGGATTAAATATGACAGAATTTAAAATTACACAAAGGATATGGAGATTTGCGGATATGGGCTAAGTGCACCATGAAATGCATAATGATAGATAGATAGATAGATAGATAGATAGATAGATAGATAGATAGATAGATAGATAGATAGATAGATAGATAG
>JAPQRN010022303.1:0-16148 GCA_037367275.1 Coranthus polyacanthus | reverse complement strand
TGTCTGTCTATGTGCAGGGTGTGTAGTTGCATAATGTTTGACTACCCATTTTACTAGGCAAATGTATGTTTTATTTGTACTGTTAGAGGTTGTGCATGCATGTGCGCATTCCTGTATGGACTGTGTACTGTGTTGAAATTACTATTCAGTTCCTTTACTTAAAGTACAGAAATGTAATTAATTTTCTAATTACTGATGTATTATTCTGACATCAGATTATTAATTGTGAGTCCTTGGTGTTGTTCAGCATTGCCAGATATGGTATAATTATCTTATTCTGTACCATAATTTGATCACTTTATGACACTTAGTATTAGTGGTTATCTTAAGTCTTAACTCTAATTCATTTCCTGACACAACCAGGATAGTCTTAAAACTTATCTATTCTCATGTGACATCTTTTCAGCCAATCATGCTTGTTGTGATGATGACCATGACTCACGAGCATGTTTACTAATCAGAAATATAAGGACATTCAGAGGTTTGAGTCTTCACCAGGGTAATTTGACACTGAAATTTTCATATAACCCACTTCCTGAAATACCCTCATACTGTACTGCAGTTTGTACAAAACAAGAACAATTTTATTGCATCCAGAACTATTTGCAGTATGTGTTCAACACAAATCACTTGCAACTGGATTATGTACACATTGCAGTGTAATACAAAGGATATTCAGATGTGAAGCTGCAGACTAACATCTTCTCCTTCTGTTTGTTGATTATTTGTTTATCGTGTCTCTCTCCGACAGAACGGCTGGACCCGCTGGATGCCAGTCATCATAGTGATGGCGTCCGTGACATCTTAGAATGTGCTCATGCCATCAGGGAAGAAAAAATCCATTGATGTAAAAACCTGGTCTTTCAGTATATTCAGGTTTTCAGCTGACTTCATTTTATGGACACATAACCTTGCTGAACCTAGACCTGACCAACTGAAGCAACCAGATCATAACACTGCACCTACAGACTAGCACGGTAGACACTAGGCATGATGGGAGATCACTTCATCTGCCTCTCTTCTCACCCTGATGCACCCATCACTCTGGATCAGGGTCCATCTGGACTCATCAGACCACATGGCCTTTTTCCATTGCTCCAGAGTCCAATCGTTATGCTCCCTAGAAAACTGATGGTTGTTTAAGAAATGAGAAGCTACTCAATGCATCAGTTAGGGTTAAACAACTTGTTTCCAGTTGAAACATAGTAATCACTGCAGTAATTATCCAATGGAAGCCTTTTACTTATTTGCTTGATTAAATTCAAGTGGCAACTTTTTTTTTGGCCAGTCTGTGTAGTTGCAGTGTTACTCCTGTGGTGCCATCATGGGTATGTGTGATCCATCAATACACTGTGGGAGCCTCAACCTGTTCTCATTGTAGACAGCTATTTCTTCACACTTCACGCAACCAACAACATTCCAACAGAAGTCTTTCACACATGGGTACACAGTTGTTGTGCTTGTTCCAAAAAGATGGCCGACACGATCCCATTCATGGAAGTTTGTGTCTTTTTTCTCCATCACCAGGTGTAGTCTGTTGCACAAGTAGATAAATGTTTCACCCTGATATTCTGCACCTACTGGTCCATTGTGAAGCTGGGAACACTCAGTCGCTCAGTTGAAAGTCCAGACAGTCTGGCAACTATTTTAATTTGGAAAATTAATTCACATATCATATTTGAGTTATTATTGGCCACCTAATAAAAGTAGCTCCACAACCCATTTTTATTGTGTTATAAAATCTGTCTTTTAGTATTAATGGAAAAGCATCATAAAAGCCGGAGGTACAAGATAATGACTGTAAAAGGTTAAACTATCTACACTACTTGTATTTTAACTGGGATCAAATGATCATGTACATTTTTGTGTTATTTATACCTGTTGATTTTTTCTGAGGTAAAGCTCATTTCTTTTCCTATGTATTATGTTCCTCTGCTCTTTCTTTTTTTGTATCTGTCCCTCTTCACATATTTATCTTCATCTCCTCTCCTCACTCCTTCTTTTATCTCCTCTAATTCCTCTTTTCTCTCCTCGGTAGTACAGCAGATGATATCAGTCTCAGTCCTGTGACAGATGGCTGTCATTTCTGCGTGCTCTAATTCTCATTGCTCCTAATAGCCGGCAGTGGGTCGCAGCCTAAATTGGTATAACTCGCTCTTCCTTAATAGGTTCCTGTCACAGAGCACACCAGAAAAAAAACTTTACTTTTTCTTGTGCAGGTAACTTCAGTTGAAAAATAGAAACCTGAAAAGTGGCAGTGTTCAGAGTAGCCTTTGCGCTGACCTTATAAATAATTTAATGATACTGTTTATATTAGTGGTGTCGTCAAATTCAAATATAGTACTCTATAGTAAAATGAATGGGTTTTACTTTTTGCATACTACTTGAATATGAGATAAATTTGTTGCCAGGAAAATGTTTTATAGATTGTAATTTGATGTCTGCCATGTCGGGCTTTGATTGACAGGTAGGAATGACGGCTCGTTCATCTGCCCAGTAGGACCTTCTGAGTTTCGGTTCATTTAATAAAGCATTTTTTAATGACAGACAGCACTACTGTAGTTGTGGTTAATAGGTTCCACTAACAAGACTGTAAAACAACTTTGTTAAGCAATGTTTGATGAAATGTACCATTTTATTGAGTCAGTAAGCTAGCGCTTAGCATTAACTCTTACCCCTCAGGCTCCCGTAGTTCTGCCCCTTCTTCTCCAAATATGGTCACGTCCGCAACATGGCAACGGCCAAATCTCAAACTACTGGCTTCAAAACGGCAGTTCAGAAACCAGTGGGTGATGTCACGGTTCCTTTGTCTAATATATACAGTCTATGGTCTGAAATATATTTTTAAATTATATTTTTAAGTCTTTAAACTTAATCTCTTTTAGTATGTCATCGCTGGACATTCATGATGACACTGAAGTGTCACTGCAATATTTTTGGACTTTCTACATAGTATTGACTGGGAAGAGGACACATCATGGTCTCCAGGTGAGGACACAGGAGATGTGGAGGAGGAGGACACTGATTATGAGGATGATGACAGTGACAATTAGGATTACATTACCCCTTTATGTGTTCGGCAAGTGCTTTATCAAAAATTGTGTTTGATGGAAATTGATTTCTCATTTCCACATCACTGGAGGGGCCATTAAATCCAAAATAAGTCTGGATGCTCTTCAGTCGATCAGCTTAGAGGACACTGTGCGTGAAGTTTTAGATACGGAGCCAACAGAAGATCCACCACCAATACCAAAATTCAAGTCCAGAGTGAGGGTGGCATCATTGATCATCCAGCATGCATCACTTACCATGAATGTCTGAAACAACTTGTAGAGCATCTGTTGCTACCAATCCCTCTGTGTATAGTTAAAGACCAAGTGACATCCGTAGTGTCTGGCTCCTGGACCATTCAAGATATAGACCAAGTCGAGACGAACAGCTGTCATGCAGTGCGCATGTAAGAGCGATACATGACAATCCTGTCGCTGATGTATACATTTCTGTCTTTATACCCTTGTTTTTCAGATCTGTCCAAACAATCACTGTGTCTGGCAGTGGAACTCATTCAAATACAGGAGCTGGTGACTTCATGTTGGCAACAAATATTCTCCTGTCTGGAAACAACTGCAACTACCAAAGTTGTATTGCTCTTCAAATTTATGAACATGGGGGGAACGGTCAACATTCTTCAAAATACAGGACACGTACTGTGTCGATACCATCAAAGACTTTAGCATGAGAAAAGGGAATTTTGTGGTTTCCAGGCTAAAATCAAAGGCAAGTGTTGTTGTACTTGGTGAGTATACCAGTCAATCATAGCACCCCTTTCAACTTTGTCATGTATCAGAGATGGCAATCATTTCTTCACTTCTGACTAAATCTTTGTTTCTTGTGAATTTGTTACTATTCATAGCTGATGGCCACATGGACTCATCTGGTTTATGTGCGTAGTACTGTACATACACTGCCATGGAGCACTGAAACTAAAGAGATTGTTTAATTTGTCAATATTGACAAGCGAGAAACACAGAGAAGCTCTGTGGTTTAGGAGCAGGAGGGATTCGTCAGGATTTTTGACAAGCTCAGCCAGGAGGTGAAGCTTGTGGAAGTGTGTACTGATGCACATAAGTCCTTGGTATTTTCCTTCTTACTCTGTGGCTTCACTATTCAGCGTCATGATCATATATAAAAAAGCTAAAACACAATAATATTCCATCTTGCTGGCAACAAACACAATTAAACATGAAATACATCCAGGTGTTATTGTCTGCCTAAATACATGTTATACAGATCCTAACAAAGGGAAATACAGAGACAGTGGAGTGTTCCATGGTCTGGACATGTGGCATGGCTCAAAAAACCCAGTGAATGGGCTGTTTGATCCTTCTTGAATGGAAGGACATCTGTAATCACTTTTGGTTCTGCTAGAAGACAGCCCAAAACTATGATGAGTATTATATTTGCATTGATACATACTAGGTGGTCAGATTTTTTTACTGTTGCACAGAGGTTATATTTGTGTTGACAAATATGGTGTTAGCACAGCATGTATATTTTGAAAATTGTATATATACAATTTTATACCCCTTACACACTGGATCAAATGCAACAATAAAATGCCTTATATAATAAATACATAAACACTAGCTTTCTCTTTATGAATTCACTCATTCATGGTCCTTTTTATGTTTTGTTTCAGGACATGTGGATTGGAATCCTGCACCATGTCACTGGAGAGTATGAGTGGGCCTTTAATGCCTGTCAACAAGGTCCGTAGGAGGAAGACAGAGACAAAGCGTGGATAGCGAAGGGGTCTGTGGCCCATGAGGTTTTGTCTGAGATTGTTTTAAGTGAGCGCTGGCTGAAGGAGGTGCACAATTACTTGCACCTCAGGTATGATTATGTAGATTTTTCCATTGTGTCCCTTTTCAAAGATGGTTCCGTGTTTTTAATTCTTGTTACAATTGTTGCAGTTACCGTACTGAAAGGAACTGTATAATCTGACAGTTTCCTCTGAATTTCTAGGTCAACTGCAGATCTGGAGTCATTCCACAATCACATCCTGGTGTACGCTAGCAAGCACTTCAGCTTCAGCCCTCCCATATATGAAGCCTGAATTTTCCTGGCTGGCCTAGACTATAACCACGATGTCCACAGACCACCTCAGAGAATACCGCTCCATAGAGTATATTAAAAGCATAATGTTTTGAAACTGTTAGGTGGTGGTTGAATAAAGCTCAATGCTATGTTAGATTGAGACGTTAATTTTTGAGAAGATTGAGAAGTTAATATTTATACC
Source organism: Coranthus polyacanthus (assembly GCA_037367275.1). Taxonomy (NCBI): domain Eukaryota; kingdom Metazoa; phylum Chordata; class Actinopteri; order Kurtiformes; family Apogonidae; genus Coranthus; species Coranthus polyacanthus. The sequence continues at coordinate 10,849 of JAPQRN010022303.1, read as the reverse complement.
GTTTATTCTGCCTGAATCTGTTTAAAAATATCAAAGAATACTTAAAAAGTAGTTATTATTATTATTATTACTTAGAATTCAAACTTTGTTCAAATCCCTAATTTCAGTTACCACAAACTCTTCAATAAGTTGAGGAAGTGGTCGCTGTATGCGATAAAAGAGGAGAAAGACTACAGCTACATCCCTGATCTGCAGAGGGCAATAGTACAGATATATGTCCTCAGGATGTGGGATGCCACGATGTGCAATTGATGACCCTCGAAAACATGGAGTGTCATTCGGCGTGCCAGCCCCAACCACTCTGGAACACTTACAGACCCATGTTAGCAAGGCAGAGGGTAAGACTTTATAATTGTACCACAGCATCCATTGCAGCTGTAAAAGTGGGCTTATCATTTGATCAAATAATCGTTGTTGGCAATTTTCATTTTAGACTACAGGCAATTTGTGTCAGACTATCATTGCTAGATGATGGTGTCATTGTCACTCGTTGCAAAAGGCGTAGTAATGTATTTAAAAATCAAGACATGCCCCATCAGTGAAACATATTAGACATTCCAAATTTAAAACAGGGATACTTAAAACACAATTGTACGACATCTTCCTCTTCAGGGAGGGGCATTAGAGGCTGAACTGGAGCGCAGTTGAGAGGGATTAGGGGGGGCTGTGTCAAAGATCGTCCATTACTATTCGCTCAAAATGTACACTCATTTAAATGTTCCTAACTGCAGTTTTAAGCTGGGGTCTGTCTTTTTAACAGGACTCAACGGGAAGTACAAAGTTCTAAAATCCCATTATCTAGCATGTACTGAACTTACTGTACATGCTTACTTACTGTGCTCAGCCCCGTCAACATCTGGAAGGGAGTATCAGTGAACTAAACTGATCTAAACGTGTCACCATTCTGCAAGGTCTCAGTTTCTCAAATGGCCCTGTAACACCTAATCAGAAGCCACATCCACTTCCTCCTTTTCCTCCTCACCTAACCAGGGACAAGCTGACACAGCTACAAACGCAACAGTCAACTTGGAACCTGGAACTGCACTGAGTCATGAGAATCGTACGGCTCTAAGAGGTTTACATGGCCTAGTTTGATGGATTTCCCATGGCCAGGAGTTTCAATCAAGTAATTCAAATCAGACATTTGGCACACCACAGTGAAGGGATCACTATATTCTGCCTGAAAGGGTGAGTTAGAAACACGGTCACCAATACTAAACCGATGCTCCACAACTACTTGTCATAAATCTTCTTCATTTTGCCCTGTGGGACTGCGAACTTTCCTTGAGCCAACTCACCTGTCCTGTACAACAGAAGTCTGAAGCCATTTACATAATCCAGCAGGTTGTGGGGAGGCTCCTCTGGCAAACACCCATCCTTTAAAATTGCCTGACTGAAACCTGGGCTCTCATGGGTCATTTCACGGGCAGCATGTAGCAACCAAGACAGCAGCTCCTCCCAGTCACCTGACAGTTTGGTACATAATGCATGCAACAACGATTCCAAGGTTTGATGGAAGCATTCCAGTGCACCCTAGTTTATTATATTATGTTAAATGTGCAGATGTTTAAGCACCTAAACTTATGGGGTGAACAAGTCAACCAGGAAGCTGGCAACCCTCTCATAGCCACAGAGACACTCTTGAGATAAGCTCTTTGTTCACTGACACATAACACAATACACCCTAGAGTTCTTGGGGAAAGGCCCAGTGATTAAGCCTAACAAGGGAGAAGTACTCCTGCCCAAACTAACACCCAAAACAAAAGGGACAAAAAAATATATGTGAATAAAATAAGTAAGACAACAAAACACTGAAACATTTTGTATGTGTTTTAGTTGAGATTGTAAACAAGATAAACCCTACAGACAAAAGAAGAATGTATATCACCATAAATATCATTACTGTTGTGCCCAGCCTTATTTCTAAGTATGTACTGACAAGTTCCTCTGGTAGAGAACATGGGAGCACTGAGGGAATTTCAGTGACTTTTATGGCTACTTCCATGGTTGCCAAAGTGTGTGATCTGGAGTGAGACTGGTGAAGATGACTGTGGTGTAACTGCAGGGGACCGGAGTGATGCTGAGGGAGAAAGTGTGTAACGATGTTTTTCACTCACTACTGATGCAATAAAACTGTCAAGGGTCCACAGGGGAGGGTGAGGTTCTGAGCGAGGCTTTGGGAATGTATGAGTTGCATGATGTACTGAAATATCTTCTGAAGCACAGGGACTGAACAGCAGTGATCAGGATGGTGCAGACAGGGGTAACACACGAACTTCACATGGAGGGAGTGGCACCATATCACAGGTTTTTTGGCATCTCGTCACATCTGATGTCAAATCCTCTTTGCAAATGATCAGTACAGGCAGTAATGACCCGAGTCTTTGCAGGACAGGTTGCATCTGCAAATTACTGTGTCTGAAAGGGACCATTAACATAATTAATTACTTTTTAGATCCTAAAAAAATGTACAATTATGAATTTTCTCTAGTGCAATAGGGATTACCATTACCAATTTACTAAATGAAGAAGCAAGATATCATAGAAACATAACACCTTTTTAAAGTGGTGTTTGCTTTTGCAAGGATTCAGTCATTTTAATACCACAGCTCACATCTCTACATTCAAGTGATCCACCAAAACAACTCCCCTGACACTATTTTGCTGTCATTGCATCCTGCACTTAGTGCTGGCCAAGATGAGTGTCAGTTGTTTAAAGAAATACAAGCTAGCAACAACCCTTTTTTCCCTATTCCAGAATGATAGTGGATTGAGCCAGATCTGGCACCGCACTAACAAAGTGTGGAAACTAGTCAGCCAGTATTCCTGTGAGTCTCCACAGTTCAACTGATCTGTACGCTGTAGATCAGACAGCTCAAACTGTGATTCCTGCCAACCCTCATTCCTGACAGAACATCAACTACCTACATACCTGTATGCTACAAATCAATCACATACCTGCCTGGAATCCAACTCAGTCAGTCAGTCTAACGAAGTTCTGCATTTGGGTCCGTACACATACAGGTGTAGGTTTCTGTTGAAAATTAGGAGGGATACATTAAATTGAGTTGTGGAGTTCCTCCCCCTGGAAATTTTGAGCAACAAATACTATTTCCTGTATTCTGCTGTATCAGGTACCAGATGACAATTCAAAATCTAATGGAATGTAATATTATTTCAGGCATCCTGTATTGCTTTCAAATACATGTACTATAATATTCATAATTATGTTTTCATCAGTGTATGATCACACAAAAATGAAGGGTCCACCATCTTTCTACAGTAGCTCTAAACAGACTTCCTCTTCTTTCTTTACCCATTTTATAGCAGTAGGCATCCAGCATTAATGTACTGAGTGAATATCCTCTGAATGGACAAAACAGACACTGACTGAAACAGGAGACTTCTGTGTGTTTTGTGACCACTTTAGGGGAGAGTGATGGAGGCGTAGGCTGTATATATTAGTGGACAGAGGACCAGTGACGTCACCCATTGGTTTCTGAACTGCCGTTGGGAAGTCAGTAGTTTGCAATTTGGCGATTTGTGTTTTATTAAATGAACTGAAACTCAGAAGGTCCAACTTGGTACACAAAGGAACCGTCATCCCGACCTGTCAATGACACTGCACACATCAAAGCTTTCTATTAGCCCTGAGATCTGATTATGGAGGAAAAATTTAAAGATGGACGAGATCACGTATTAGAGGGTCTGAATCGAACGGCTGAGACTGGAGTGAGTCCTGGGAAAAAATTAATGACTTAGTGTTTTTAGAGAGAAGTTCAAATGCAAGTCTGTCAGAGCCATCCTAATACAAGCCACTGATATGTAATAAAATAACATTATAATTGAAAATTATTGTATGTGTATGGATAACTGTGACTGTGGCGTTCTTGGTATCGATCGAAAGCAAAGGTTCTTGTCGCCCACCCCTGATGGATATTTAGTGTTCTCCTGTGGTCTGATTATCCTCAGATATAAAGCAACCAACAAGATAAACAACCAAAGCAGAGCTCACTATTTCTGTGTTTTTGCTAGTGCATGCATTGTTAGTACACATGCATTTATCTTGATCTCATTGTACTCCAGTGACTTTGCCTTAATTCATAATTAAATCCATATAAATCAGGCTGTCAGTCACTGCTGTAATGTGAAGGACTGAATGACAGTTTAACGACTGCAGGGCTATTTTTGGGTCAGTCCAACCTAACAGGTACGCACTTTCATCACTCATACTCAACAATGAATTATTTCTCCTCCATAGATTTCCCTCTATTTTCTGACTTTTATCTCTTGGCCCTTCTTCTTCTTCTTCCTGACAGAGCATATTTATAGATCTTCAGAATATGGAACATTAACCCTTTTTTCAAAGGAGGAGAAATAGCAAGGAAACAACTTGTAAATGTATGTACAAATAACAGACAATCATAATGAAAACACACCAACTTCACTATTATGTAGAGATAAAGCCAATGTAGGTTGTTGTCTGAAAATAAAGTCATGATGATGATGATGATGATGATGAGTTTAATAAAGACTTTAAAACAGCCTCACATCCAATAAAGATCTAAGTCAAAGTCATGTTTAAGTCAAAAAGCTAGGCAGGTTATACAAATGTGAAAATATTAATGAAAGAAAATGAAAATAAAACTCAAATAAAAGTCATCCATGAGATAAGTGGAAGTGTTGCTCAGTTACAATCTGTTACAGTGAGGTTTCCAGCATGGATGACACACAGCAACAGACTGAAACAATGACACCAACCAACAGACAAATGCCAGTGTCACAACACATCGTTTATTTTGAGGTTTGAAAAACCTGCCAAAAGGATGTTGCAGTTGGAAGACGCTGTGCTTCGAACGACATTTGTTATGTCATTTGTCAGGAATGAAATGTTCTGCCAACAGAGTAAGGCCCAATACTACGTGGACAAATGTCAATGACTCGTATGAAATGAAGCACAATCCATTTAGTCATTAGTTCAGAAGATTGCCTTTAAATTGAATACTTATTTGACTTATGTTTCATCCAGTAGTAGTTATTATAGTTTGACTTTTTTGATTTGGTTGTTTAGGTTGTTGATTTTACCTGGAATTTGATTTCCTTTTTGTTTGTGTTACATTGTACACTGTAGTTTTTATGTAGTTTTTGTTTGTTTGCATTTGTATTTCAGTTAACTTTATTTCAGTTAATTAGTTTTAATTTTAGTCTTCACCAGACCAAGGTTCATGTTGTTCATTGTATATATTTGGTGTGGTTAGTTTTGCTTTGACATTGCAATTTTAGTAGTGGACTAACGCATCTTGTCGTCATCATCTACATGTCCCTTCATGGACATCTGTGCATCTGTGCATCTTGACATTGCCACTATGTTAATTCAGCTCATTTTTTACTTCTTCTATTTTCCATTTGTTTTTCTTCTTTTGTTTTTCACTTCAATAGCCTTGGGTAATTTCCTATATTTGGTCAGAAAGACTTAACTGTCCAAAAAGTGTTTTCACACTGTACATGAACCACTGTACATGGCTCAGTTTGATCCGGACTAAGACTATCTCTTTTGGTTGGACCAATGTCCAGATGTTTGGTTCAGGGGAGGTTGCACACCTGCAAATTTGGTTCAAACTGTAAAGTCCAAACCAAACAAGGTAGGGAAAAGCGCCCTCAGTTTTTCTGGATCCAGTGTATTGGTTGTTGGTTATGAGTCTTTTCTATGAATAACCTACTTTAGTCATGATTCCACATGTTCAAGTCACTACCAGTAAATAAATACAGATATGTTTGCTGTATTGCACCCATGAACAATGGCCATGAGGAATGAGTGGCTGCTGTTGTCTCCCGACACAGACAACAAGCTCATCTTTCCTGAATTATAACTGTCTTTCCTTTTGGCTTTAACCTCTATGGGCTTCTAAACTCACCCAGTACACTTGATGTTATATTATCTGATTTCCACTGTGGAGCTGCCACTAAAGTAGATTGCGTAGTGCAGCTGCAAGTGACCTAACGTCCTTTAAAAAAGAGTCATAATGTTTAATTATGTCCCATCAATCATTTGGTCAGACTAAATGGCATTTTTATAATGCGTATATCTCATTTCATGTAACCTTCCAGCAGCACTGTGAAAGGTGACACTGTAACACAAACAAGACTGAAAATGTGAGGTTTCACATTCACGTTTATTTTAAAATCACAGATTACTGAGCAAAGGGTCAATCATTTTCTACTTTTGTATTGTTGCTTGATTTTCCAGTGTCATCTTCAACATTAACAATAGCAGGAGCCAGTTGTACTTATTTTAACACTATAAAATCATTCTGCATTTCCATCTTTGGCAGGGTAATCAGAAAATGCTGTTTGCATTGCAGAGTGTTTTCTTAACTGGGTCAATGTTAGAACATCATAGTCCATATAAATATAGCTACACAGAAATGAGTGTGTGTGAGAAGCAGAGCTGGTGGCACATTTCTTTAGCTGCATCTGTCCTGCTGAGGAAGATGTTACTCACAGAAGTGCGTCAGTGTGAGTAATCTCTAAACAATACAGATGAATAGCGCTGCTGATGAGGTGCGAACGTAGTCTACAGTGTCAAAGGTTTGTTTGTGTATATGTTTTAGCAGGATGATGAGCCTGGACAGCTGCAGCTGGTTCGTGTCCTATAACTGTGACACCCTCCCACTACCCTTTAAAACACTCACTCAGGGCTGGACAATGTGTCGAATTCAGCCAGGCCAGGAAGTCAAGCTCAGCTCGCACTCACCGATAGCAGCTGGTCTCATGGCAGCCCACATCAGCTGATGGGTCAGTCGACTCCCCTTTACACATCTACAGTACTTGGCAAATCTCATTCAGGACACCATGTTTATGATACTTAGCTTGGCGAGCACTGCTGCTTACCGCTCTCTCTACAAGCCACCCACCTCCACCCCAGCTCCTCCTTTCCTTGCTGTAAACATATCTGATGTACATTTATACAATTTTGAAAAAGAGTTAATGCACTTCATGCAAAATGGATACACCTTTATTCGAATAAGTTCTGACGTAGAGAACATTTAACTCTGATCTGATCTGAACATCTTTGTCAGATCAGCCGACTGATCCCTGCCTTCTTCTTGGATATTCCTATAATGAAATATCCATAATAGTAGTGTGGACTGATGAAGAGACCAAACTATTCCTTGGTCTCATTCATGAAAAAACCATCACAGTCATTTTAGATGGAATACAGTAACAGAATGCCCTACTTCTTCTACTCTGTTTATTACAACCATGTGTAACATAGTCATGTATCAGAATGTACCCACAGCTACCAAAACCACCAACAAATTAACATTAAGTGTGTAAGAATGTGTCACTCACTGAATGTGTGTGAAACTCATTGTTCACACACATCCGTATTATGATACCATCAAGTTTTCTCCTTCAAACAAAAGCTCAGACAATCAGTCAAAATAACACTGTCTCATAATGTTCCTATAGGTTTCTGCATCAGCCAATAGTTTACACTATAGCTGTTAGCTTAGCTCTGTTTTTAGACAGAAAACAGTAAAAACACTAATCACCTTTGTTTTCCATACAGTTTGTGTTGTCAATAGCTGCACTAAATATCCATTTTGAATTGTCCAAACAAGATCAAAACTGTCACAGTTTAGTCAAACCGTGGATCAACAAACCACAGCAACATGACAACATAACATAGAAACTTTATACCTTCATAAGCTTTATAGTCAAACTCATCAGTGGAGAAGAAATGTTTACTTTAGAGCTTTGTCCAGTGAAAACAATGGCAATGCTTCTATTTTTTATCACTTTGTCACTTTCTTTGTTTCTGAAAGTGATTTCTTACTGGTTCTCATCCCATCTCGTCTCATTCTGCTGCTTTAATCAAAGACCTCTTGGTGTTTGTTTTCAACCTGAGAGACCGGCAGAGTGACTCACTACTCCCCTTAGTGGTCACCTACATTCACAGTGGTAGGTCAGCCTGTGGCTGTGAATATATTTAGTTCATATCTCTGAAATACAAACCATTGACATGTTTGGCATAACATCAGAACTCTTTATTCTAAACACAGTTAAGAAGTAGAAATACTAGATATAGCTCCTTTAAGAAGACTCCTCATTATGTTGCCTGTTTACATTGAACCAAACAAAGCCAGAATAATGCTGCCCTCCAGATCAGACGTGAGAAACAACAGTGTCTGCATCTTATGTGTTGTATAACACACATGTTGGGAATGTGATCATTCAAGTGTTGTTTTCAAAAGAATAATGGTGGGGTTTTTTTGGACCTTGCTGTTCTCCACAGTTTTCCACAGTAACATCTTTTTTCCTGTAGGCTAGCTGCTGATTGTTACTTGAGAGATTTTAAAATTTCCCTGTCAAAATGTCACACCCCTCTCTTACGATGCCCCCCCACCACACACACACACACACACACACACACACACTCTTACACAGATGGTGGTTTTGCTCTGTATGCTCTGCAATGACAATAATAATGTATAGTGTATCCCTTACGTCAGCATAGAGGATACAGGAGATGATATGTGGTTGTGAGCGTACATACATGCCATAGTGTACGTGCGTGTGCATGTGTATTGGAGCGCGTTAGTTAATAGGCCTGGTCTCTCTGTGCTGCAGATTGAATCCCAATCACATGTTGGGGAAGTCCCAGGAGAGCACAGGTTCCATACCTCATTCCAGCCTTTCATCTGCTCTATCACTCAGTGTGTGTGTGTGTGTGTGTGTGTGTGTGTGTGTGTGTGTGTGTGTGTGTGTGTGTGTGTGTGTATGTGTATTACTGTATAAATAATGATTCTGCAGTCATGTGACTGTGTGTTCGGGGGCAGGGATAGAAGATACAGATAAAAAAATTTAAAAAAACAGCACGTGAATACAATGGAAAAACAGCAGCTAAATACAAAGGGCTGAACTGAAAGAAGTATTTCTCTTTTTGGAAATATGTTTGTGGACTTTCTTACTGAGGGTAAGGTCAGTCAATCGATGTCACTTGTTGGACAAGTGGAAAGTTTAACCTGCTGGTAGAGCCTCTAAAATAACTGAACGCACGGTATGTAGTATATCAAATGTCAGACACAGTGCGCAACACATTGCCTGAGTGGCTAAAAACATCAGGATATGTTCAGTCGGCAGGCTTTCTGTAGGTTTCAACTAGTGAACTGTTTATGTTTTAAATGCAATATATGTAATTTAACCAACTTGTTCGTGCCGAGCTGGTTGTGTTAGGATGAAAAAATAGGACACTCGGCTCCACCTTGAGATGCTTTAATGATACTCAAAGTTTACACAAAGATGCCTTATAACTTTAGTATATTAGAAAGTATGCCTCCTCTGTATGGATAGAAAATTCAGTCTAATTTTCTGTCTCTTTATAACAAAAGACCAAAAATTCAGATTCTCAGAGGTTATTCACCATGCTTTATTATTTTAATGATTATTTTAAATTTCTCTTTTTAAGCATCAAATAAATAAATAAAATAAACATCTCAGGAATTAAATAATGATAGAAATAATGCCTCCTGGGAAAAATACAAAAATGTTAAATAATGTTATAAATAACACCTCTTCTGTCTGTTTTCAGTTTCATTGTCTGTCTGCCCATCCATATGTTTCTGTAGAGCTGATCTTACCCAGCAGTTTTCAGTTGCTCAACAAATTAGTGTTAAAGGCTTTGCAAGAAAGTCTTTGAAATTTTATTGCACAAACAGCTTTTAGATCCGCGGCTCCTTTATTTGACACAGACATATATGTGCCAGCTTTGGACACAGTGCATTCTGCCTCCCACTTAGGCAGACAGGACGACCCAGACAGGACATGGAAAGAGGACATGTCCGGGGAAAAGAAGGACGTTTGGTCACCCTACATTAGTGCATCTCATTTCAGTTTCTGTGTTCATTCTTGAACTCATGAACTACATTCATGTGAAACCTCCAACCAACAGTTAAGTCTAAACCGCACATTGCTGTAATGTAATACAGTCATTGACGCACACCCTTCAGAGCAATGAGAAGAGCTCGTCTGCAAAATATGCATACCTAAAATCACACGTGCCGCATGTGATCAATTCACATACCAGTCATTAATTAGCAGATCTCTACAGAACAGACAAGGTAGATAGTAATATATGTGTGTGTGTTTCATGCTCAGTTAATGGGAGTGTGTACTTAGTGCAGGTACAAAGGGGCAGCAGGTCCTGTAGGGGCAGAGGGAACATACCATTCTGCCAAGGACACAGATGCTGCCCAACTGTTCTACTTACAACACACACACACACACACAGAAAAAGACTGAGAGAGAGAATGTATCATTTGTATCATTTTATTTCTCCGTTATTTATTTTCATTCATTTTGTATCAAATCACCCAGTTACAGAAAAAAAATTCAGTAAAAAGAAGAAAGTTGTGCACATTAGTTCTGCATGGACGTCTCAAAATGATTCTGCATAAAGAAGGAAATACAACATTAAGTGGTTTAAGATTTGGAAGTGTTTTGATAAACAATATCAGCATGATCAATAATAGTAAATGGTAAAATGAATCTTTTCCGAACTTCCGAATGTTACCCTTGTATTCTGTTTGCTCTCTGCCGCAATATCCACTCTTGATCTGCAATACATGTTGGTTGTGACAACAGCATTATATATAACTCTTTACAGTTGTGTTTAAACACTGGCAGCACTAGAAGGCTGAAGTTTGGAGAGACACCGGGCTTAATACAGAAGGAAAAAACCTGCAGAGAAATGATATTGTTTTAGAGAAAAAACATTGATAAGAGACAAGAAAGAAAGAAAGAAAGAAAGAAAGAAAGAAAGAAAGAAAGAAAGAAAGAAAGAAAG
>JAPQRN010022302.1:2163-22706 GCA_037367275.1 Coranthus polyacanthus | reverse complement strand
TAAAGCATCTGTGTAAACCAGACTCACTGCACGTCACGGTTCAGAACCTGGACCAGCAGATCCAGACTTACACTGATCCTACATCATTACGTCGAGGTATGGTGTGAACGTAATGACAAACACACCCAGACGGATGGCAGCGACCGCCTCCCGACCCACAGCCGACTCTGAAACATGATCAACGTCTTGCTGATCCACGACTGAAAGCATATCTTCATCCACTTCTGAATCTGCCATTTTTGACGGCTGTTCCTGAGCTCAGTGTTGAACACAGTAACTTGTTTTTTTCCACTCATTGTTCATTCCTTTTGCGTATCAGACCTGTTCATACTCTGACCATAGAACCAGGTTCAACCCTAACGCTGCACATGTGTAAGCCGTCCCTTCCTCAGTTTGACGTGGCCGAGTTCTTTGAAAGTCAGTGTCAGTCAGTGCGAAGCAGTAGAAAAAGCCACTGTGTCTAATAAGGAAGCTGCAGCGTCACAGTAAGTGACAGACACACTGAACATGGCAGCAACACACACATATAAACAGGACTTTTTGAAAGATTCAAACCCTTGAAGCTGGGTTTTGTCCATTACTATGCGCATGTTTTGAATAATGCATTTATAATTAAACAGCTATTATGTTCATTGTTGTGTGATGTACTACCTTTGCACTCATTTATATTGTCACTGTTATCAATATAAGACCTGAGCACAATATTCGTTTTTCACCCAGGACGTTTAATTCATCATTGCAACATTATTTCACATCATTACAATACCTTAATGAAATACTATACATATTTTAATGACTGTAAATGTTGAGCGATTGGCATTATTTTACATGCAAGCCATTTTCTGTGAAATATTCATAGGCTCCTTAATGTGTTAAACTCTGCATACTGTATACTAAATGTGTTTGCTCCATTTGTAGGCCATATTTTCCCTTATTTATTTATTCATTCATTTGGAAAATGTGGCCGTATGCAACACTTTTCTCTGCACTTGCTTCTGTTTGTGCCTAAAGTGAAAGCACCTGCTTTTTTCTTAAATAATATAACAAACCACAAAATAGTGGCTGCTCTCGCTGTTAGCTGGGTTCATTTCAGTTTTCCCAAAAATGCTGCCAGAGGGGGTCCAATTTGGGACGGCTGGAGCTTCAAAATCAATATTCTGTGTGACCTTAAAAGCCCCAATTTTGTTGTTTTTTTCTTGCCATTTTAGTTTAGCGGGACAAAATGCTTTTTGCATTTTACTGACATTTAATGCAGCACAAATGTTTTTGTCCAGAGGGGATTCAAACAATGCGGACAGAGAAGCGTTAGAGCTGATAAGTACATTTTGAATACATGATTAGCCGTCACACACAGTCAGTCGTTACTTTAAAAGGTCTGCCAGTCACTTTTTCACTGAAAAACGCCTTTGCTCGTGTGATTTGTTGAACTGTTGTCAGTGTGTTAAGACTGGATTAAAAATTACAGGATTTTTCCTTATTGTAGGAACAAAAGCCTTGTCCGTCGGCCATACTGAACGCCAGACATCACGTTAACGTAATCACCCGTCAGAACCCATTCCTCGTGTCAAAAACGGCTTTTTAAATACATCTTTCTGTTCGTTGCACAGCCCTGAAGCCCTCCAGCGTTCGGGGTGAAATGTCCTCATTCAAATGCCTGTCCTTGCCCTTGAGAGCCAGCATGCGTGTCACCGGCGGTAACGCTTTATATTTGGCGAGGCTGACAGCGCGAGGAGGAGGAGGGAGCTGTTTTGAGAATAGCACGGCAACATTTGTTTGTGGAGGGGATGATTGGATAAGGCAGGGAATCCTCTAATGGTTTAAATGTCAACTGGTCAATAAAATCCTGGCATCCTGTCACTTCTCATTTGTACTGAGACAGAGGACGCTATTAAAAATTGAAACTAAAATTACCAACCTGACATTTCCTCATTTCCTCGCTGTTGTTTCTCACGTCGACTGCTCGCTCTGGCGTCGGGTAACTGTTAATCTCCGTTAAGAGTTCTATTAATTTAAAGCGTGTCAAGCTGCACATGTCCTGTGTAATCATGTTGTTTAATAGTGGCCTGCGAAGTCCATAAATAATGATGAGCATGTCTGCTCTGAACATGACATCCTGGCATGAAGCCCGTGGTCCAGATAAGCCTCCTGAATAAAACGATGAAATGTTTGAGGACAAAATGGACACTTGAAATGTGTTACATAGATCAGGCCACATGTCATATCTTGAAGACTATTCTTTTCAGACTTGGGGTCAAATCCACCAAGAACAGAAAGCATCCACTAGTGGCAGCGTGAAATCGAAACTGAGTTCTGAATCTGAAAGTCAGTTTGTCACATCTCCAGTGGCTGGTTTCAGAACGTCGCTACAGAGTTTGGGTTTTTTTACGGCTGTCGTTCTCCTGTTATTATCAGCTATTCTCCTGGTGAAATCCAGCTCCTCTAAACAACAGAACTGCTGTGGGAATAGATGGACAAATTCTCAGCCTTCTTGTTTTTATGTGTGTTTTTGCCATTTCATCAATACATAAAAGCAGCTGCTGCGAGTAACTCACTATCACTGTCCTCATTCATATTTTAACACTCCACAAATTATATCCAGCTACAAAAAAGCAGTTGGAGCAGAGGAACAGAGAGTTGTACATGTGTACAAACAGTACATGTGGTTTCATCGTTCTGGTCTGAAGCGGCAGGTTTTCACAACGACGGAGCTTTACAAGGAGTTGCATGGTTTTCATGAACGTTTGGTCTGAACTGGGCTTAAAGATGACTAATTAAGTTCTGTTTAGATACTGTGTATGTCAAGAATGAAAATCGACTAAGCTAAATGCACGCAGCTTGATATTTAACTCACAGGATTGTATCTTACAATCTGAAAATAATTCTCATTTCCCAAAGTGTCAAACTATTCCCTCGAAGCAGTGCTCGCCCACTGATGCATATGGAAAAAAATACTAAAAGTTTTTGCAAGCTATAATATAGAAGTGTTTTTTTTCTTATCATTTGACACCAGCGACGTGACAATTAAGGGTTGTACAAATGGTGTTTTCTGGTGGACATGCAGTTTGAAAGATAATATCACATTTCCAGGTGTTTTCTTTCTTTCTTTGTAAATCTGCAGTGCAGTGTGAAAATATTATTATTATAGATGAAGATTTTCAGCATGGAGATAGCGTTCTAAATGAGATTTGATAGAACAGAACCAGGACCTCCTCTGTAACAAATAAAGCCTGATGTGGAATTCATAAAAAATCTTATGGGATTCCTTAATAGACGGCGCTACACACAGAAGATTAAAACTGCCATTCATCTGATAAGATGAGTGAATATCTTTCATTCCGAGTCGCTCCTCCGAGGAGTTTCATTTTTCTGTGCGGTGCTGAAAATGGTAACAAGGAATATGTTAGAGAGTTCAAATCAGGAAAATAATCCAGGCCACGAACATTCATTGAGGCTTTCTGCTATCTACTCAGGATTAAGTCAATGAATACAAGTAAACACATAAACAAACCAGAGAGCCAAGATAAGGATTTCTGCAGCTTGTGTCTTCTGTTAATGAGCCAACTCAAGACAGGCAGAAGATGAAAGAGCTCCGCTGTCTGGTTACAGTCAACACACACCGATTCATCCATGAATCTACAGACAGCGGAGCTGGAACAGTTTCATCCACCGCGGTTCTAGGATCTGTCTGGCCTACGCTCTACATTCCAGGATCCTAGTATTTGCTGGATTCTAGATCATTGTTGTTATTGTTTCCTGGTCAAATGGTCGCGCTGGCTCAGTGTAGATGACTCAACACCCCAAGCCATCTATGACTGTGGGAATTTCACGCTCCACTTCAAACAGCTGCTTGTTTTGTGCCTCTCCAAACCCTGCAATTTCGGTTTGCGAATGAGATGCAAAAGAAAAGAACAGAAAACAACCCCGTGGATCAGTGAGCAGCAGCAGAGTCGAGTCTGTCCGTGAGTCGGCCTCGTGTGACGCCGTCTGCACATGACAAGACTTAGGGTCAATGTAAACTCTCTTTTGGGTTTAAGCTCCGGAAAGGCATGGACGTAGTTACTTATGCACATGTATTTGAAGGAGTTACTTACTCATTCAAGGAGAAAAATATGATGAGGAGAAAGGTTTAAATGAGCCGTGATTTTCTAAGGTTCGCAGTCAATCTTCAGCCATTATTTAACACCAGAAACAGGTTTGCCTTTACCCGTTTCCCGTGGTAAGTGTTATGTAAACGTATGTTAGCTTGTGAACGGCGTGACACCGTGATGCTGGGATGAATACAAGCCTGCGAGTGATCGAAGACGGCCGCGTTAAGACCAAGTCATCGAGATGCTTCACTCTAGTGACTGGCTGAGTGCGTGTTCATAAATGTGCGTATCACTAGTAGACCCCCCCCTGAACTGACCACCGCTTAGCGACTGTGACCCTCAGTATTTGTAAATGTACCCGGTCTCTTGTGGTCTTTCTGTACAACGCCACCTTAGACCCATCGACTCCCGTCTCCGTCCACTTCATCTGAATCACACTCACATTTTCAAACTGGCTATTTTCCAGGTTTTCTTAAGGTCACCGCTCTTCTGCGGCGCCTTGTTCTTCCAGTCGACTTCGTGTGAAGATGCTTGGACACAACGCTCTGGGAACAGCCGGCTGCCTCTGCCATAACGACCTGTAACCTTCCCTCTTGGTTTCTGGTTAGATTTGAAGCCTTTGCCCATGAATAGTTTACTTCAAAACACTTGCACTGACTCAAAAAGCAATCCTGAAAACCAAGCCCTACATGTCTTAATATTTTCAGACAAGTAAGTCGCAGACATATACTGTTTCATCATCTTAAAACATATGTTAACAGAGGAAACTAAAGCATGTATGCTGTATTTACTTAGACAACTAAAGCATTTACATTTTGAGCTTTTTGTCAGGTTAACAGATCCCTTGGTGGCATGAAAGAGTAAGGCTCCAACCCATTAACCGGTACATATGTCTTGATTAGACTCTACCCACTGGACCAAAACACACTTTGTTTTGACAGGTCTCACATGGCCAAACAAGCAAATCCTACGCTAGCAACCAGCCGAGTTGGTACTGTACGATACAGCCGCTAATTGGCTGAGTGTGGACGACGCCGTGGAAACACAGTGTTCTGAGACTAAGGCTTCAGTGTGTAGAGTTCAACTCACCGTAATTCACAAAACCACAAGACATAACTCGTGCAAACACAGCATAACACTTTCAGCAACGCTTTCCTCAGGCTTACTGTCGTATTATTAAACCTAGAACTGTATTAACCAGGACAACGTGATGAGTTCGTCCTTGTTCGCAGCCAGGCTGTACATCTGTGAACACATTCCTATCATTACGGTTCCAAATAAAATAACGAACTAACAACATAATTAGCAGTAAAATAATTACCGCATGTGTAAAAACATAGAAGAATTTTGTGCTTACAGTGAGGTAGAGCAGCAGATGTTTGATTCAGCTCTCATTAGTCTGAGCAGATGAGACAATTGACAACAGGTCACTGTGATCCACTAATGGATCAATGTAATTAATTTGCCAGAGATGAGAATCAGTTAGTGTAATAAATACCCTTTAACATTTAACTACTTGGATGCTCTTCCAGTTTACAAATGGAGTAACACATGTAACGGCATCTTTGAAACCACTGCAGAACGTGAGACTGGGGTGAATTAATGAATGAATAAATGCAGTATTTATTTCATAAAACAAGCTCCAGGTCGTGGATTGGACACAGTTTCCACATAATCTTCAATCTGCTTTATTTGCTCAAACTATCGTTATTATATCTGCTTTAAAATCCCAGCGTCGGTCGATTTCTAACAAACATTTTGAATTCACACCAGAATTATTTGATAAGTAAGTAAAGTTTAATGAACCTGTGATGATTTCCATGAATTGCATCAGTTTATTATGAGGTGTTTTTACTATTTGTGTAAATCTTTTGTTATTGAGTGAAAATAAATACATTTTGACAGAAAACTGACGCTGCATATAATAAAATTTAAGAGATTCAGATTTACATTTCTTTAAAATGATCAACGCAGTAAAATCTAATTAAATAGTAGATTTTAGTCAAATGTACAGTTTTGAATCTACTTTTCTATCTGGTTATATTAAATATTTAGTCTCCATTAAATACATGTTGATCAACCTTTTAAAAATACATTTGAATTTAATTAATATTACTTTACAATGCGGGAATCTCATCGAAACAACATGTGAAGACTTGACATAAATAATAATTCACATGAACCGTAACAAAGTGGTTCTTGGTTTATTTCTCGCTCCCGTCTTTCTTTGTTTTTTTAATTATTAGATAAGACATTGTCGTGTCGTCGGCGATAAGTAAAACTATGGCATAAAGACAAACACACGTTTCAGTGTTTTCAAATGCTCACGTTGTTTGATTCTTTAATCTGGGAGACGTGTGACGATAGTGACAGTTCAACTAATCGTATAAATAAATATAGATCATATCTTATAATGACTGGCGCGTCACTTCAAGCTAACGCGTACATCTAAATGTTCCAAAACGAGACGACTGTGAGGAAGTGGTTTTCACACAGTGTCTTCTCTCACCGTTGTCATCGGAGGCAGTGATTGCTGCCAATAATTCAACTGAGATGCAGTTTCAGTCGTCACTACCGTGGCTTAATATGGCGGTTTGTGTTTACTATTAAAATCCACGAGGCTTTAGACTCTAACTGACAATAGACTTTTCTATTAGAGCTGAATTTGAAGACCGGCCTCTGCTTTCAGCTCAAGACCTTGATCACAGCGTGTGCGCTCGGCAATTAGAGCAAATTCAAACTCGGTCATCTGAGTGGAGTGAAATCAAGTGACCTCCATTTGTATAAATCACATTTCTCATCAGAGGCGAAAAAGCAAAGGAAGACGTTCATATAAACGGTGCCGAGAGCAACAAATGTGGCCTTCGTGTGGTAAAGTGTGAAGCGTTTCTACGAGGTTCACGCCTTGCTGCTGCAGGAGGTTCTGGTGCAAAGACGCCGCCAACAATTCACGGTTTAGCAGCACAAGTCTGCTCAATTTTTACCCAGGGTAGGAGTTGTCTGAAAAACATGAGCACTTTAAAGGCTTCCACAGTGTCATCTGTTTTACGAGCGCCATAAAAAGACATTTGATTTGTATTTGAGGGAAACAGTGAATTAAAGGTTCATGAATTCAATTTTTAATAGACACAGATTTGTTGCAGCCGCTGTTCTGTATATACTCTCTGCGTGAGACATTCAAAAACAAAAGCACAGCAGATTCCTAACAGGCAGAGAACAGCGATGCCGTTTTCTGGGTTACATTGTGCCCTCTGCGTTTCCAGCAAAGTGTAACAAGGACTTCTGAACCTTGTATTGTGCTTTATTAACTGGAAATTGCCGCATTATGCTGTTTAATTAAAACTGTTGTGACTGAAAAACTGAACTGAGGATTGAGAGCATAATTAAGATTCAAAACAGTACATGCACTTTGTTATTGGAACAAAAGGCAGCAACAGAACTCATCAATGCGTCTGTAAAGTTCAAGCCAAATGTACCAGTGAATTACGTTTATGTAAAGCTGCTAATTAAGGTGGCATTACTTTCTGAACATCGACACGTTCTATAGAAAACTTTCCATGAGACGGGTGTCTTTCATGAGCTTGTACTTTTGTACTTTTACTTGAGTGAAGAAGTTGAATCGGTACAGTTCTCAGTTCTCCTACTTGAGTAAAGCATGGGTGTACTTTTGCCACCTCTGCTCTCAGACAACACCATGAGCTGGATGTCTTCATGCTGCGACTGCACAGATGTTACACAACCCCGTGGAGTGTAATCCAGGGTTTCATGAGTACCGCGATGACTCACACGGGCCAATTCAAAGCAGATATCACTGTGCTTCATGGCACCGCATATGCCACGAGATTAGTATACCTGCACTTTGTGGTAGAAAGCTTATGAAGCAGCCTTTGTATTAATTCCCCGCTGCAATCACCATATTAGGTTTTCATATTAATCCCTGCAGCAAACGCTGAGCAGCATACAGAGGCTGTCCTCAGAGGGAGTCAAGCCGAGCAGCGCGGTCGACATGAAAAGTATCGAGACTGCGGAGGGTTTGAGACATTGGCAGTGAAAGATTCATTTTCACACACGTCCCACTTGATTTGAACATGTAGGCTTTATTTCCTGGAGTTATGGAACCGCATTCTGTTCTGTGAAGTTGAGTCTGGGAACCAACTCTGATCTGCTTTCCGCTGACTAGATGGAAAGTGAGGCGCGCGCCTTAGGAGGATTCACTGCAATGCTGCTGAAATTATCATCTGTGTTAATTAATTTATGCGTAAACGACCAAAGAAACCTAACACACAGCCTGAGGAGCAATGTTCCAGCGGACGAGGAAAGGTGGCGTTCCTCTTCGTTTGGAAAAAGCTTATGAATAATAAAAAATTTCGAGAAAAAGAAAAAAGGTTAAATCGAAGTTCAGCTTGATAAAGGAATTTGGTCGTATCTGAGTGAGAGCTGAGGCGTCATGTAGATCCTAGTCTCACAAATGTTTCAGTAGAGCTGATATATATTCTGTAGATCTACCACTTACACTACGTAAGGAGCTCACGTAATGTGAAGTGTAAAACACGTCACCGTTTATTAATGACTTACTAACAACCACCTGGTCTTCAATCTTCAGTGTGCGTGAGTTGTGTAGATTGTTGTTAAATAATCCAAACCTTCCCACTCCATCAATACTCATTTTATGGACTGAGTGCCAGTAAATATCATAATAAAACCAGTAATACTAAATATGAAAATTATATACTTCCTAAATGATGCAAAAATGCAGCGTTTCAGTCAAATAACAACAACAAAAGCCATCACACCCCAGTCCAAGTCCTACAGAAACCTCTGGAAATCACAGAAAACATGTCTGGTTGTAACAAGACTCAATCGTGGATGACGGTGATTTTACTTCTAATAATCGTCACATGATGAGGTGTTTCTTCCTGAAACCTCAACCTATCTTAAATCTTACTCACTCATTATTTTCCACTTTACCATAAGGTTCCTTCTGCAGGTTATGAATGGTTTTAACTCATTAAATGGTCTAACATGCTGACTGATAAAGGGACAACATAAAGTAAACTAAGCAACTAGTGAACAGAAAAATAGTGTTTATTAAAGGCAAAGTTTTACAACCTAATCACAAACCATTTAGAAATCCTTTACAGATTTATATAGCCTTACTGAAGTCAATCGTCGTCTCTCCTCAGAGTCACAATCCATCATGTGGTTACATTCCTCCTATGGAAATGCAAACGTTTTGAAGCCGACGCTGCATATTTATCCACGTCGTCTGAATGAGCGCGGGGACATTACAGAGGTGTTACGGCCTGAATATTGAAAAGGAGAAAAGAGGGAACGTTTGTATGAAACACTGCCTGTCGATCTTAAACACCGCAGACACGTGATAGGATGGATGAGAACGCCACGTTCGTATTAAGGCCGTCCATGTCATCTGCTCTAACGCCAACCCTGCTAAGCTAAGGGCTGCGGTTCGCTTTTCTGGCTCAAGCTGAAATGCTGGAGGTGATTCCCGACCGTTCTCATGTGGTCAATTAGGAGAACCATCAGGATTTGTCTTCATCTCAGCTCCTCTCAATAGTTCCTCTTGCCTTGCATTTCCTCTGATAGGAATTCTATCATCCGACTGTTCTGCATATTTATAGAGCTCCTCAAATACAGGTAGCATGAAATTAATAGACAGCGGTGTAGGACAGAAATATGCACTGCTCTGTAAAGGTGATGACTAGGACATCTTTCTGTGTCTTTCATCTCAGTCTCACTCTCACCTTTTCTAACACACTGATATATAAACTCCGTCTTGCAGTGTGTCCATTTTAAAAGGAGCCTCACAAACAAAGTCCCATAAAAAAGTAACGAATGAAATCTGCATTGTAGGCACACGCCGCATGTCTCCAGAGGCTGGCTCTGCATCTGAGCAGCATAAGTCTGAGGCGTACAGATCACACAAAAACCACAACAGCTCCATTTCTTTTGGCAGCACTCCAGCAGAGTGAGGTAGAAACTTCACACAGGATAATGATACAGCCTCGGTTAAGGGCTTATCATAGGGAGTTACTCTTGACAGCCACAGTGACCCTCTCTACTAATTAAAAGTTGGGCTCAAAAGAATGGACCTTGTTAAATTTGATTTAGGCTTGATCTCCAAGGGAGGAGCTGAAACAGTCCTTTGGAGAGTTTCTGTGCCGAAACGTGATCCCTCCACAGGAAGAGAAAAGTTTCATGGTGCATTTAACTGCCAACAAATCCTTCACTGAGATCGAAATCAATCAGAAAATAACACAGCAACCAGTCAGTAGGCAGAGTATTTGTCTTCAGTGAATTCTGATTCCGTACCACAGTCTGTTTCTCTGCTGCGTAGACACAGTCGCATCTCAAACTAGGATGAAGTCAGGAAATCTGGACCAAATGAGGTTTTATATCTTCAAATATCACCACGCGTTATGTTAGATGTGTGAATGCAGTGATTCTCCATGCGTCATCGGTTTTTCTATATTACTGCACGTGGCTACTTTAATTTTCATCAATAGGAGCAGTCAGATCAATGTGAACTCCTTTTTATTTAGAAAGTCTTTTCAAATATCAGACTCCAGCGATCTATAATACGTATAAACAGCTGTGATTCACCTCAGAACGTAAACATTACAAAAACAACAGAAATCCTTCTGATGCGCATGAAGGTTCGTGAAGGTTCACTGGTTTCACGATTAGATTTGATTAGGAAACTTTGAAACCAGAACTTTGGTTCCAGTGCTTAATCTCGACCCAGTCCTCTCGGTTTCATCTGCATAAGAACAGGCTTGGGAACCAGGAAAACCGGTTCTAAAGCTGGGTCATAACCGATTAAAACATTTCGAGACCCAACAGTAATATTGAGATAATGATAACTTCCAGGTCGCTACTTTGGTGACGATAGCTTGCTTCTTTCGATCACCTACGTACGTATACGTAGCAACGTGGCTCCGTGGAGTGAAAACAAACCGGTTCTTAGACGGAGAAACCAACTCCACACTAACACTGACCTGAAACCACACCAGGTTCATGTTGCTGGAAAAGGAGTAGTGTTGTAGCTACAAATGTTATCTACATGAAACAATACTTTTCTGAGATAAATAAGATGAAGCAGAGATTTAAAAAGTCACTGATCACAGAACCTGTAGGTAAACCATGGGCCACGTCTCCCAAACGTAAAAACGGATATTTCAAGGGTTTTTCAGCATTTCCACTTTGCTTTTTTTTAAAATGCAAATTGAAAATGCAGATGAAAACAGCTGGATGTGTCACCCGCCCCGTTTCAGATAAATGGTTGTGATTGAACGGGCAGGTTTGTGGTCAGGATGGAATCTGAACGGCAGCAGGTTCTGATGGATCTGCTGGAGTCCATGAAACATTAGCTCTGCGTCTGGTTCCCATGTTACCAAACAGGTGCAGTGTTAACTTCTGTACAACAAGGACAGCTTAAAAAGTCATTCATCAGACAAACTGTAACATCAATGTGTATATGACAGGTTTTACTGTGATTCTACCGAAGCACAGTCCACTGACATATCAATGCAGTGATTATCACGCTGTTAAAACTCGATGCCCTCAGTGATGGTGTGTATAGTTTTATAGTAACTCCTTTTATAACCCCTACATCCCTCTGAGAGTTCTGTCTCTGTCTCATCTCTCTCCAGACCTGGGATCTGACCAGAATAGTTTGCAGGTGCCTAACGCTAGACTCAGTGGGTGATTTATGATGTTTTAACTGGGGGTATTTCCCAGTGGGAGCCCCCACTCCACCGACCAACGCTCACACCCGTGAACACCTCCCTGAGGACACTGCAGCCTTAACCCTAACTCTGACATTTCCAGTGCTACAGTTCCAGATCGTCCTCCTCTTCATTCTTACACCTGTATATTAAAGTTAGATTTTAAATGTACGTTTTATGCAGCAGACTGACTTTATTCAGGGGATTTTTCTTGCGTTTCTCATTTTGGTCGTTTTGGAAGAAGGTAGACAACATCCTGATACTGACTTTGAGGGAAAATAAGAACTCGAAAGATAAAACTCACTCGCACTGAGATACTTGGTTCAGTTCAACAGTTATCTGGTTTCTAATAAAGTGAAAGATGGTCATTTCAGACATGCACAAAGTGTTTTTGGAGGGAGAGTCTGGGAGGATTTCAGCTTCTTCCAGCTCCAAACTATCCTCGTTATATCAGGACAGGTGTCAATTTATATTTTTAATTTTCACATAAGATGCTCTATGTGACTTTTGTAGGACGGTTTGCTCTACATCACTACTTTTCTATCACCACTACTAATTATAGCTACTGTTAATAATCCGAGTATCAGTCAGCGATTCCTGTAATCTGTGATTTTTGCAGCAGAAACCACACACCACCACTTTTGTCACTGCCGAGCGCACCGCTTACTGTAATACATCATTAACAACTCCACTTTTGACGGGCCAGGCCTTTGGGAGTTGGCTACCAGATGAGCCAGGTGTACACCCTCGATACGGACGGTAATAAAAGACTGGCAGACATGTGCTATAACCCTATTTGTGCTGAAGTGGTTTGTGTCCAGTTTCCAGTTACTACATTTTATCTGTAATGGCCATTAAGAGGTAATGAAACAATCAGCTCCTCGGCGTGTCACACTGTAAATTTACAGCCGATCATAATGAATATGGCACAGAGGAACCGAAAACACAATGAGGATATAAATCTAGTTCCACTGAGAGGCGTCACAATTAAGAAGGAATCAGTCCAAGACAAATAAAAACTGCAACCTAGTAAAGATGAAGAAGAGGCATCGCTTATGTGTTGATGTTGAATATAGGTGGTAAATATGAAGAACATTAACAACCGCTTGTGGGAAAGACTGAATCAAGTCTGAATCGGCCATAGTGAAGGGATACATCATCACTATCTCTGTATCCCACAGCAGACTCCGGGTCCAGGGGGTCGATTCACGCATGGGAAATCTACAATGAATCTTAAATAGCTATTGACAGCCCTCCAGTTGGTAAACCTCTCTCGAAGCCTGGAATTGATTGTAGGTCTTGTGCTGATGCAAATGGCTTTGCAGCTATGAATGTTTGATAAATGTTGGGTCAGTGTAGAACGCAGGGTGAAGAGTTCAGAGGTTTAATTTGCAGCGGGACTCCGGTGATCTCCCGCCTCTTGTTGATACAGCGGCGGTAGCCAAAAGGTTCGTCTGTCTGCGCTCATCGATCGCAAACAACATACTAATGTGTTTATTGACGGAACGATGGAGGTATAAAGATTAGATATAAGCAGATGATAAAACAGCTGTCGGGAAATAATTCTCACTTCCTTTTGATTATTAAGAATTAATTTCCAACTCGTACGAACCTGCGCAGTGACCTGGAAGACCAGGTCCCACAGAGGGACACGAAGACTTACATTTAGAAATAATATCTGTAACTTCTAGAAGAAACACACAAACACACAGGTACAGTTTGTCTCCTCAGATCTACTTCACACGGCCTTTTATTTTCTCATGCTGCTGAAAATGAGAAGAACTCAATAAGATAAGATTGAACTGATTAACATCTGCTGGATTTCACAACATTAAATAAAAAAAAGAATGAAAAATCAAGAAAAATGCACAAAATAACCAACATAATGGACAAGAATGAGCAAAACAATGAACAAAATAATGAATAGAACAAACAAAAATAAACAGAATAATCAACAAAATGAACAAAACTGAACATAATCAACAAAATGAAAAAAATAAGCAAATGAATGAATAACAAATTCAACTGGGTCAGTCCTGGGTCCAAAACCTAAATGTGGGACACTGTCTCAATATGTGGACAAAGTGGGGACGGGAGGTAAAAATGCGGTGACGTCCTTCTTACAGCAGGTTAACAGTGACCACGCAGAGGGACATCATCCTTTCCCAGCGTTTCTGCACTTTTACTTCGACCTGCACATGATGTATATCACCACATCCATTCTGTACCTTCGTATTGGCAAAGCTTCAAAGTCAGAGCTCTTTGATCAAGAATATGGCCTTTTTAATATTCAAAACGAGCTTCTGCTGCTGTGATGGATTGCGAGTAGCCCTGAGAAATCCTATGCCGCCCAGTTCGCTACGTGAAGATAAATGCCGTGAGCTGGACACTCGTAGGAGTTAAGGAGGAAAAGACAACTCCGACCCACCCAGGGGTTTGGTTTCCAGTCCCCCGGCTGGAGAAACAGTCGGATGCTTAAGTGTCCTGTCAAATAAAGCTGAAAAATACTGCACAGCTTTATCCCAGGGCTTAACACGGGAAGCATCTTAATTTTTGTCAAGCAAAACTTTTCTATCAATCAGTAAAGCTTGGTCTCATTTGGTGTTGGTGGAGATGATCGCAGCAGCCTCTAAGTGCAATCAGTCAATCTCAACGTGCTTCGAAACCTGAAGACATGCAAATTATAAGGTTCCTTCTCATTATTCTTTCAACATCAAGCTCAATTTTCAGACCCTTAAACTAAACCTGATATAAAGCTACTTAATAAATGGTATCATTAATTAACATTTTCACTTACTTTTACGTCACTAGTATGATTAATTGGATGTGAAGGAGAGCTGGGGACATTTTGAGTACAGTCTCTAATCATCTAGTCTTTATTGGTGGGAACCTGTAGATGTGTGCGCTTCCTGCTCGTCTTTTGCTGCTCATCTGAGGACACCATGAAAATCAATTTGAGACACATCAACGCTGTCTGAGCCACAGGAGGGAGCCTGTTGCAGCCAATTAGAACGCTCTCCTCCCTGTTTCACACTTTCTTTCTTATGCTAAGAAGGGAAATTACAAGCCAATCTATCAATTGATCCACGGGTAGAAGGTGCTGTTAACACAAGGACAGACCATCATTATCTCTTTATCTACTTTTGGCAAATTCAGTGCAGGAAAAGTGCCATATTAAAGACAGAGAATGAAACACTGAACTCAGACAGTGCCAGGTTTCCATCAAGATGGGTTACTCTGGTGCCTGTGGGCTGCCCCAGCTAAAGTAATTCTGGACGTCTGCTGGTGCTAAGTAGGGAATCATGTTTGCTGTGGATGAATCCCCTGAAGAGATTAGTGCTAGATGAGAAACTTTCCAAGAGATGATTGGACAAAAATCTCATTTTTGTTCATAACTTAAATCTACATTTACACAGGGTGGCAATACGATATAATAAAGTCAGTTTGTAGCATGGCTTGTTCAATTGGTCCCTCTTTTCTTTTTTTTAGATTATTTTATGCCTTTATTTGATAGTAGAGCGACAGGAGATGTGGGCAGAGAGGCAGCAAATGGCCCGGTCAGCTGGGAATGGAAGCAGGGATTCACTGCACATATCTGCACACAACACCCCCAAGAACAATGTACAGTGGAAACCACCTACCGTGATCACTATAAGAGGATGATTATTATAACCGGACCTTTAACCTGAAGCACTGAACATCAAACAAAGCAATTCATCAATAAATGTGGGAATGAACATCAAACTAACTGTAAAAATCTAGGTGGGAGCAATTCTGCTGACGTTTAATTTTTGTACATTGACTTGTGTCGTTGCCTGAGATTCAGTAGGTTTTATCGTCTCAGTCTGCATTAATATCGTACCCAAGTTCATTTGATCCATGTCATACAGTTTGGCTGCAATAAACCTACAAGACTCTGAAATCTCACAGTCTACAGGAGCCTTAACACGTTGATCAAAAATCAAATGATTCACATCGTTTTCATACTCAAACCATTCAGTGAGCCCTCGTCATCCCAGAAGAGACCACGTCCATCAGGCTTTAACTTTAATTTGTCACAAAAATGTATGAGGTCACATATTGGAGTTATTGGAGTTAGAAGAAACCCGGTGTCTTAGTCGAGTGCAAATGTTGTCCATCTGAGACGTTACTTTAAATTCTGCTGCAGATCTCACTAACCAATTTCAGACTGAATTTGAGAGAAAAGTAATTGAAATGAAACAATAATAAACAAGACTTTGATAACTTTTCATTTGATGCTGTTGGAAAATTAAATGTCAACATCTATTCTCTCAAGGTCTGCCACGCTCTCACACAGTTCATCACAGCCTGTCTGAAGTGGTGATGTAAACTAAATGAGTGATAACAATCTGCTTTACTGCTGCCCACTTTGAGTCTCACAGCTCATGTTTTATTGGAGAAATGGTCCGTCCCCGTGGCTGTCAAAGGACAGAGAGTGAGCGGACAGTTCAATGCAGGCCGAGGTTTCACTGAAGATGAGGACGCAGACACCATCACCTGATATATGGAAATAAACAGGTGAGACTAGGGCTGGGCGACAGACGTCCACCGAGAGGGGATTTCTAAAGGCCGATATCATAACGAGAGTTTCTAACAGGAAAAAGACGATAAATATTCATTTGAGATCAGCATTCCCAAGAAAAAAATGAAACACAGTTGGAAATGTACTGTTTCTGACTTGATTAGAAACAAGATAACTGTTGAACTGAACATCTAGGTCAACGTAATAAATACCTAAATCAATATGTGAGTAAATCTGGAACTGAACATCAAACCAATCATCATCATTATTCACCCTTAAAACTTTAAGGGTCTGAGTTGGGTCTGAGTCAATCTGAGTTGAAAAGAAGGATATTCAGCATCAGCTACAACAGGAGCCGAGTTCTGCCAACACTGATGGTTTGTAAAACGTCCTATCGGTCCTATCTCTACTGGCTGATGTGGCCAAAAACGTTACTACAATAAACACTTTCATATCAGTCAATATCAATAATTATCACAATAAATGTCAAATATTTTTTTCCAGTTTAAAGGCTGGTTTTTGAGTGAAAGACGTATACGACAGTGGTGGCAAAAAGTTAACTGAAAAGACAATGAATGAATGAATTGCAATTATTTGTATGACAGCCCTGCGTACGAATGTGAACTAAAGCAGCATCACTTAGAGCAATCCGACCAAACACACACTACATAGCAATTTTATGTAGTTTATGTCCACACACACTACATAAAATTCAAGTTCCAATTCTATCACTGCACTGCCTTCAGTTCAAGAAGAAAAATGAGATTGAGTTCACTTATCAAGTGGCATCAAAGGCTATCATCACAGAAACCTCCAGCAAATAATACCAGAAATCACATTCAACTTTAACAATAAACTAGACACAATCTCAACAGTAAACAACCGCGTATGAGCAGCAAAATATAACTGTATCTCTCTTAAACGGACTGAAAAGTGGTATTCACCCATCATTTAGTAAGTGAAATCCATGCCTCTGTGTTTTCTGATGAAACTGGCTCCGACCTCCTCACGCAGCGGCGGCTCCTCTTTAAGATGGATGAGATGAGTCTGTCTGGTTGTTTTCATTTCACTTTGATGACTGCCTTGAAGCTGTTAAAACCAGAGCCACTCCACCATCACTGGCGTTCCCAAGTAAACACGGCTAGCAGTACAGTTTGTTCCCCTGTTTGCTAGCTGTTAGCCGGTCCTGTTCGCTGTGTGAGTGAAGAGGTCGCACAAAACCTTTGCTTGCTTTGACAAGGTCCAGCCAGATGTAGGTCCTCCGTCCGTGTTTATGTCCGTTTTGGCCCCGAAAAAGGTGTTTGAAGTAGATCCGCTACGACATCTGCAGTCACCGTGAATGCAGTCGCCATCTTGTTTCCCGTAGGCCTAGCTAGTTCGCTAGTTCGCTAGTTCGCCCGCCAAAAGGTTCAAGCTCAAACTGGAGGGCGTCACGGAGGGCGGTCTGGCACTTCATATCAACAGCTGATTGGCTAATGATAATAATCTCGTTTTGACGGAAGGCTGACCCCGGCCTGCGTAACGAACGGCGATGCGTTCAAAGACATTTCCAAAGTAGGACGTTCTGGCTCACAGAAGGCCTGACAGCCCACCGCTGCGAAAAAGATGGTTATTTATGGGTTTAAACTTTTCTTTATGGTCATAACATGACAAACACGTCAGAACATTTTATCAACATCAGAATATGCAGTAAAACAACAAAACATTGAAACATTTTGTGCTTTATTTGACAATAAGAAAATAAAAACAAAAAAAAAGATAGGATGATAAGGATAATTATAGCCATTGGTCTCCAAAGCAAATTGTCATGAGATAATATACATTTATTTAATTTAGCTCTAGATGAGACTGTGCAAAGCTTCTCTAGCTGGGATGGTTGACGACCTACTGACACCAGAATCTGTGAATATTTCGGTGAGAAAATGTGACTCTTTACTCTATTTGAAGGGAAAGCAGAAAAGATGTATTTTGCTAATGAAAAATGTGCATGTATAGTGTGTCCAGTGACTTGTGAATCGAGTTTCCAAGCCTGTAAAGTATTGTGTTCAAGCATGCTGGCTGTTGTTTGAAAGGTCACTGATTTTAATGACATTTCAGAGAGGTTTTGTAATAGGGCCAACTGAGGCATGGGGAGCGCTCCACCACACGCCGCAAAAACACGA
Organism: Coranthus polyacanthus; assembly: GCA_037367275.1. Taxonomy (NCBI): domain Eukaryota; kingdom Metazoa; phylum Chordata; class Actinopteri; order Kurtiformes; family Apogonidae; genus Coranthus; species Coranthus polyacanthus. The sequence goes on along the minus strand of JAPQRN010022302.1, from coordinate 4,168 downwards.
CAACACGCAGAGTGGAATGTGTCTGCTAATTGATGCCCTCTCTCCATCTGTTTGTGAGTCTGCATGTTTTCATGGGTGTGTTCGCGGTTTGTTATGGACCTCACTCACACACCTCGTTTCCCAACGTCTGACGCAGAATGTAAGAGAGACACTTATTGACACATCATCAGGCCTGAACAATGTGTTTTGTCCACTTAATTACTGTCTCTGCTGTTCTCTGCTGTGCAGCCAAATTTGGATGAGATGCAGCTTTAATTGCATAATTGATTCAGTTTGTTGTCATGGATTTTCTGATTGGTTTCAGTCAGACAAGGTCATAGCTGGAGCTTCTACATTTGTCTTCAGCTGCTGTAAAGCTCTCATCTACGTTACCTGAATGTGATATAAATCCCATCAGTTTACAGTATCAGACATGTAGCGCTGCGTTTCCCAAACTTAGGGTCGGGACCCAAAATGGGTCGTGGAGCTGTTGTTATTGGGTCACCAATTGTAAGTAAAATGCATAACAATATGATATGCATTTTACTTGAATTCATTTTCCAAATTAAAATGGAAGAAGCGTGTTCTCTGGAAGAGTTTATAAACTAGAAAAAAACTATAATGAAACACGCAACAAGTGTGGCCAGGTGTTATTATATATATGTGTCCATATCAAATCATGGTATTTACAGCCTCAGGTTGTATCTAATGGAACAATTTATACCCATGTGTCTGTAGCCAACCGTGATATCGATACCTTTACAAAGGGGTTGTAAACTATTGAGCCTTCAGACGGAAAGGTTTTTGAAAACATAGTTAACGTTGTGAAAGGGTCCATTTTAACCCAAACCATGATCTCTTCATAAAACTAACCAAACTGCAAAAAGTCAAATGAACAAATCTGAAATGTAACTGTCTGTTGTAGTGGATGCGTTTAAAATAAGTCTCATGTAAATCAACCCCAGTGTCTGATGAGATTTATGTCATATTTTACATCACATTTTGTGTCTGTTCTCACCTGGGTGCAAACAGAGAACATTCTCTTCTTTCTTTTTTCCATCCAGACCTGGACATAAAGTCAGCGTCATCCTCCTCCACACTTCACAGGAACCCTGGTGTATTCTTCATTTGTGTTCAAAATCACATTTAGAAACACGAAGACAATGGGATTCCTCTAAATCATAACGGTTGCGTTGCATTTCTCTGTAAAGGAAGGTGATTAATGTGCCTGACACTGCATGTTTTCACAATTACAAAATCATCCCATACCATTTTGAATCGATAAAGACATGAATAAAGATGACCCGACCTTGATGAGCCAGCGCAGCTCGTTAAACGGCCGTCTTCACCAGGGGAGCTGGTTTACACCTCACATTACCACCACAAATGGAATCCCCTGGTGGTTGTCCAATAAATACAGTCTTTATGACCCGTGGCTTTCAATTTCATCACTAGACACTTAAAGAAAACTCAGGATGGACTTTTGACATGTCCGTGTTCGACCAGCGCTTGAGGACACGGAGGCCGTTTCACCCTGTGCATGAGCGAACACATCATTATTATCCCATGAGCGGCCGAGCGCTGCTCTCATTGTCACCTAACTGCTCTCTCACCTCGTTTGCATTCCAAGTGCAGGATTTTCCTATTAGGGGGAGTTAATAACTTGCTAATACTCAGAAATTTCAACCTCAGCAAAAGGGCGCTCAGCACTTTAAACTCACCAACATGCCCTGCATCGACTGCTGAGCGCAGCCGTCCAATTCCTCACCCTTTACACAGTCCTCTATAATCTGCACAGTCTGATTAACTGTAATTAATACTTGGTTCTTCCTGCCAAGTGAAGGGGGCTGAGTCATTCTATCAACTTTAGCAAAATGAATATTCAGTTTTTATAAGTCACTGTTTGTGTGACAATTCAAAGTCCTTCTATTAAAGGCCTGACCTGACGGGGGATCCTCAGACCTGAAGGGGGATCCTCAGACCTGAAGGGGGATCCTCAGACCTGAAGGGGGATCCTCAGACCTGA
>JAPQRN010022301.1:0-22769 GCA_037367275.1 Coranthus polyacanthus | reverse complement strand
TATCATCGGCACAACAGTGGAAACTTATATCATGTTTCCTTATGATATCACGTAATGGCAGCATGATTTTTAAACAACCAAAACTGTGACCAAACTGATAAGAATTATCTATGGTGTGTTTCCTGATGGCACTGAAAATAATTCCCTTTCAGGATATTATAATTCAACTGGTCTGAGAGGAGTCAAGACTTTTACCCTCTTCTCTGGACTCTGTTTTCAGGCTGTAGAAAATCTACCCCGTGATGCAGACTTTATCTAAACAGAGGTGTTTTCAGACAGGTAGGAGTTAAAGTATGATTTCCTCAAAGGTGACGCTGCTGCTCTACTGCATCACTCGACACAGAAGCTTCAAGAAGTGGCTTCACTGTTCCACAGTGCTGTTTATATTTTGTCTTTTGATTTGGACCAAGAGGTGAAGCTGCAGAAGGAAGGTGCAGATGTTCCCCACTGACCATCTCCGATTTGCTTAATACTTTCAGATAATAATGTTATTGGTCCTAGTAAACACCATGTACATTCTCAGCCTTATATTTTCATTCGTTTTTGAGATATTGAGCTTTGAAAATGGGTTGTGATGCTGATTTTACTGTAAAAACAAGTGGTTCAGAAAAAAATGCTGAGTTCAAGAAGTCATTACTTTTGAACTATTCACGATCTAATGTACAAGGTGTCTTTCTGGAAAAGAAGATCCACAGCTGAATATTTGCCAAATTACAGCTTAATGAAAACTGTAAAACAAAATTATTCATTTGTGCTTCAGATCAGTTCAGTCCTGGTGTATCTCCACATTGAAACACATTTATTTCTAATGTTGTACTACTATTGTGGTGACTAAGTATTTTTCCAAATGCATATTGCTTGTGTGTGACAAGCTCGACCATAAAAGCAATTCTATCAGTGTAAAGAGCAAGTCTGTGTTCAATTATGTGCAGAATATGAAGTTGGTATTTTTAACCAAACTATGTTAATTAGTGTATTAAACATAGCATGTTTCACTACAGCAAAAGCCTCCAGTGATTTCATGTGGTCTGACCCTATTTTCAAATTCTGTTGTTCTTTTCCTGATTTTGGCTCCGACAGCTTTAATGGGAGCATAACTGACACAGATTTCAAATGATATGAAGAAGGAGCCACAGAGAACAAAAAGAGACATAAATATGGAACTGATATTGAACATGAAAGGGTGACCTTTCTCCTCAATAGACCACTACTGCCCCTGATGTGTGTTAAAAGATGCCTCTGTCATTGTATAACAGGCCTTTATGGCACATGAGAGCCATGAGACTCCCCTTGGGAACCGTTGTGAAGGTCAAAGTACACTATGGCGAGATAGCGGTCACACATTATTCCACCAAATATGACCACATATTTTATCAGGATGTCCTTGTGCTTTATGGCCCTCCAGGCTTGCTGTTCATCGGCCACATTGATTTTCTTATAATTGCTGAATACCGCGTCCTGCTGATTGTGATATTAGTTTTGCATTCTCTCAGCCCTGAGAGGCTGCCAACACGAAACTGCAGCCACAACGTTTGGCCACAAACACACTGCAGCAGACTTTCAATTAAAGTGAATAAAGCACATAAAACGTTATTTGCTGAATCAACTGCTTTAACAGATATTATAAAGTGACGTTTGCACTTGACACAGTCATATTACCAACGACCGCTCGCTACTATCACCCAGAAACTTTAAAGCTGAAGTGTTTGGTTTTTTTTTGGCATCATTGGGGAAAATTCAGAATTCCCTTTCAGCACATTGTAATTCAAGTGGTCTGAGAGGAAACAAGACTTTGACCCCCTTCTCTGGACTCTGTTTTCAGGCTGTAGAAAATCTGCTTTGTATTGATATGTAGTTTTTTTTCATTTGGGCTGAGAGGAGAAGCTGCAGAAGGATGGTGTGTATTTTCAAATCCTGGTGTTTTGTCTCCTGCTTTCCGGCAGCTTTAAGAAGGAGGAGGAGGAGAAGAAGAAGAAGAAAAGAAGAAGAAGAAGAAAAAGAAAAAGAAGAAGAAGAAGAAGAAGAATTGCCATAATGTCTACAATTTTTACTGATGCTTCCACCATCAAAACGATGTGCCTGAAAGTCTGTCTTTTACGTCATTTACATCTTTTATGTCCTTTTTATCTTTTACATCTTGTTGTGTCGTTCTTTTCTTTTTACATCTCTTCCTTTTCCTCTGCATTTATCATGGCTTTGGTGAGGTTAATATTCATAAACTCTTCCACAGAACATTCATCTACTAAGAAAATTAATTGATATTTCATATTAGTGTGTTGTATTTTACTCTGATAACTGCCAATCCATTAAAAACAGCTTCATGTTGAGTCCCGACCCTACGTTTGGGATTTTCATCTGTAAACTAAAGAACATTAAGTAAGATATGCAGCATGGACTCACTTCAAGTGTTTTTATTTGAGCATAAAAAAACAGATGTTGTCTGATATCAACAACTGTTTGGTGGATTATTATTTTTCTCCTTTTTCCTGAACTGAAATGCTCATAAGTGACCACTTTATCCATCACTGTAACAGTGAAACAAATCAAAATAGCAACATATTCATAAATGCATGTCCAGTGCATCATTCTACTGCTGTGTGTTTCTGTCTGAGCACATGTTCCCCAATTCATGTGTCCTTCTCCCTCTCCTTTAACCAGGATGCTCTGGGCTGGATCATCTTCCATCATTGATGACTCCTGGCCGTTGGATGTTGTTGTTGGATTGGATTCAGCCTTTCTTCTCTTCTGTGAGACTCTCTCCTGTCTCTGTGAATGACGTATATTGTGGTGAGTTGTCTTTAAGGCCTTGTTTACTCTTAATTTTAATGTGTCCCAGCAGTCAGATCACAGGTGATCCGTAATTGTAAGTATGATCAAACGAACTGGTCTAGGACTCACTTGACCACATATCTTTTGTAGTGTAAACACCAGTGCATCCTGATGCATCCCTGAAAAGGACTTAACAGGAAAAAGCCTCATCAGTGAAGCATGTGGTGGTGGTTTTAGTGCCATCGTGTCAACACTCGAAAATGGAGAGATTGATATCAACAGTAAGGATGGTCCATACATGTATATTCATTCTTGAAGCATTTTTGTTTTCTTAGTGAGCTTGTGTGGCAACAGATGCAATTACTGTCAGGGTTTTCCCTCCATTGGCACACCACCAAAGCCAAATTCAATGTGGAAAACATCAAAACTAACGCAAATCCCTTTTCCTTGATGTAATGATTGGAGTTGGTCCTCAGACTCCCAAACCCCCACCAGTGCACCTACACAAACTTAGAGAAAACATCTAAAATTGATGGTGGTGAGAGACCTCAAGTGACAAAGGGACAAAGAGGAGACACAGTGTTTCCTCTTTGTCCAGGTCCTGATGCCGGAGTACGACACCTATTGCAGCGTCGGTCTGTCCTGAGAGGGATTTGTCCTCTGTAGCTCCTCCTGTTTCTTGAGGTAATTATGATATTAGAGTTTGTAAGTAGTAAATGGTTACTATTACGACTGGTTTATTCCATTTTGTTCCTGAAATCCACAAGACATACTGAAGGTTTGATACAGATCAAAACCAAACCCGGATCACTCGATGTATTGTTTTTTTTAATTTTAAGTGTGCCCTCCAAAGGAAATGAGATTGCTGTTTCAGTTTGTTTCTTTCTCTTTCAGTGTTTGTGTAGCTGTGAGTTCCCGTTCTGTAATTATGAGACATTATGATCAAAATGCATCAGATCATTTGTCCAGATGTTGAGTCCAGATGCAGACTCACACTGTCTCCCAGCTCCGTGACTGCACATGTCTGAGAGGAAACAAGAGCCACTTCTCTGGACTCTGGAGGTTCTAGAAAATCTACCCCGTGACGGGAGGAGTTAAATATGTGATTGACAGCAGCGCGAAACACTGTCAGGTTCTATCTTCACTTTTATTTTTTTGGATTTGAACTGAGAGGAGAAGCTGCAGAAGGAAAGGGTGCATTTTCAAATCCTGTGTTTTTTTTCCCCGATTTCAGCTCCTGTAGCTTTAATGTAAAGCAGATGATGAACCTGTGAACGTCACAGGTAACAAAGCTTATCACTGGGGAGAAGTTGTTGATTATTTGATTATTAGAAGTGGGTTGCTTAAAATAAAGATCATTATACTGTGTTTACAGGTGGCTGCAGGTTGACATGGAGTCTTTACATGCCACAAGTAAATGATGATTGAATAGTAGTTTTACTTGAAATGTCCACTGGTTTTCACTGTGTGCATTATTCTTATTGTTTTATTGTTTATATGTTTTTTCTTATTTACTGTCACTACTATGACTATTATATATAATGCACTGATTACTTGTTTTTATTATAATTGCATTTTATTGTATTTTGAGCTAAAGCTGGATTGAATTCTCCTGAGGGGATAAATAAAGTTCACCTCATCTCATCTCATGGTTGTATGTGTTGCCTCCGTCAGCGCGTTTTTTTTACCACGAGGATTATATCATTTCTCGTTTCCATCTTGCAGCCTCGTGGTACAGTGATGGGAAAATAGCAGGTATGGATTTTAAAGGACGAATTATTGATGAATCACAGCATGCAAATGTCCCGGGGTACTGTTAGTGTGTGTGTGTGTGTGTGTGTGTGTGTAATCCTTGGCAGATTGATGCCTGTGTGTGACCTGGAGGCCGTTTCTTTGTTGTTAGTCATGGGCTCAGTGGAGCACTTCACACACACTCACACACACACACACACACACACACACACACACACACACACACACACACACACACACACACACACACACACACACTTCAGTAACCTGAAGCCATGCACACACAGTCACACAGTCACACATACATTTAAAAGCCCCCATTCATGTATAATTCATATCAATATCATATCATTTACACGATCCATATCAGGCCCACGCCTCTTAATGCCTGGCAGCGTTGACTCTGCTCACTTCCATCTCATGAGAACTTTGTGTGATGGTAAAATCTATACCAGTGTTTTTGGTGAAATGAATCACCAGCATGCATCGTTTCCAGTGCGCTGTGTTGTGCTGCAGCTGGTGGAAGGAGCACAGTGAGTCCTGGAGGATCCCATGTTGTTCCAGCAGCTGCCTCAGAGCCACAGCGCCATCTGCTGCTCACACATATATTTATCTCTCATATGGCTTGTTCAGAATGCTTACAACCGCAGATGGCAATGGATAAACAGGATAAACTTGCAGTTTTTTGTGATTGCTTACACACTTGTTGCAGAATTTGTCTCATTGTAAGACTTGGAGGCAAACATGTCACTTCTGTGTCGAAATGAAATTCAAATTACAGTTTTGGCCGATTGCTCACACGCTAAAAACAAATGCTCAGACAAAAGCACCAACATTTTAACTAATGTAACCTTGACTTGAGGCAACAAAACACATTTTCTGCTTTGGACTGTTTTCAAAACAGTACACACACTTTGTTTTATTGCTTATTTTGTTCTTTTTCATTTAATGTTGTGAAAGCCAACAATCTTCATTGTCTTCTTGAACTTTCTTATTCTTTTATTTTCAGCAGCAGGAGGAGAAAAATGCCAAGTCATGCAAAGTAGATTAAAGAACAAAATCTACTTGATGTATCGTTGATGTCATTTGAGGCTTTAATACATAATCAGAAAAACAGATGAACAGATCCAGGGTTATTTTTATTCAAATTAATGTTCAGATAAATAAATGAAAGAATATTTGTAGTTTGATGGACATTACGTCTAAATGTAAGTCTATGTCTCATTGGTAACATGTCCCTCATTGTCTCATATGAACAGACTTTCTGCTCTTGTTTGTCTGGACCTGGTGTATGTGTGATCGAGCCACAGTCAGGACATTTTGTAGGTCACAGCCTTCAGTGCAGTCTCCACAGACGAAGACAAATCGCTCCATCGGTCATCTGGAAGTGATGACTCTGAACAGGAGCTAATTCATCATGGGAAATAATGTTTACCAGCCCTGCTGCTCCTCTATTGTTTCTGTTTATCTGTTGATTTGTTTATCATGAGGCGACGAGGGCAGCTGTTGCTGTGGCAACCAGCGTCCTTCCTACCGGATTCAACAAATGAAGAGGCGACAAAGAGACAACGTGAACAATATGAGTGACACTGAGGTGACAACAGTTTTACTGAAATCACATCGAAAAACACAGAAAACTGCATCAAAACTGGACAGTCGAGAAAGAAAATAACACAAAAACTATTTAGTATCTTAGACATTTCTGTAAAAATGATGAAAAATGAATGAAAAAAAACATGAATTAAACAAGTGTATCAAATTATGTTACATCAGTAAACTGCTGATACAGTATTTGAGGCCAGGAAAGGATGTAAAAAAAAAACGGAGGAAAAATAGAGATAAAGAGAAAAGAGAAAAAGGTTAAAGGATGGATGGAGATTAAAAGAAGAGTTCAGAAAGATTAAAGCAGAGCAGAGGAGACCCAAAAGGGAACTTTGGACAGGATTCAAATTTACAAAAATACACAATGAATTGGCATAATATCGACATTTATTAACTAACTCAAACTGGTCAAAACAATGTAGAATAAATGCACTTTTCTGTCTGATCCTCATTAGGGACAAGTCTGCGAGAAAAATGACAAGACCGGTTGATTTTTGAAGCGCCGTTTATGTCTACATCTTGCTGTCCTGTGGCGACCTCTCATTTTACTTTGTTTACAGGGTCTTTGATAGAAATCAGTGTTGAGGCTGTTGTCATGGATGATATGAGACAACCGTTACCTTAGAAACGGAGTCAGCTAACGTCAACAAATGAGCATCTCCTGGCAGAAAACAGACTCTAAAACAAAATCTAAATCCACATCAGCACTCGTTTATGTTAGATATTGAACCTTTAAGAGAAGAACGTGAGAATGTAAGACACATTACAAAAAAGCAAGAAGAAAGAACCAAGAACAGAGGCAGAGAAGATGAACAACAACAAATGAAGGAAATAGTCAAGAGAAGCCTCCTGGACAGTATGAAAATAACAATGAAGTAACTGTGGGAAGCAGCAGGCATCATATCAGGCATATCAGTAAAACCACAAGATGCGACTGATTATGTTACACAGAAAAACATAAGTGGAGCTGCAGCTTAAATGTAAAATCCAGAAAACACATTTCCTCGTCTGGTACATGGAGACTTGTAGAAAGAAGGTGGGAGCAACAGAAAAAATAATAAGGAGATAATAAATAATGCATGTGGCGGAGGTGGGAGGTGGGTCAGAATGACACCGAGGATAATGGATGGCATTTCTGAGTCTAAACATGAGCGATGATTGTCCATCATGAAACGAAAAAAAAGAGCCATGGAGCTTGAAAGGTGGAAGCTCTCGCTCTAGAAGAGAAAGAAGAGAGAGAAAATAAGAACATTATGACTGTGAAGGACTAACATGGATCCTCTTAAAACACTTAATGAAAGTGTGTTGAGTGTTGGCAGTGTCTCCTAGGAGGTGGCGACCGCTATCTCTCACAAACACACGTGACGTCCTCATGGCCTTCTCCTCTCGGTCTGGATTATCAGCGGCTCCTTCACCCCCGTGTCCTTTCATATCTGTCTCCACGTTTCCCTCTTTGTCTGTCACATACAAAGTCCTGCTATCTTTGCTCTTCACCTTGTCCTTCCACCGTCTGCTCACTCTGTCAACTTCTGCACTCGACACAATTCAGCCACTTGACGATAAAGACACTGGATTTGTGTCACTAGACCCTGATTTCTCATCATAGTGGTTTGTTATGACAGCTTATTAGGGCCACTTTAGGTTAAAAAAAAGATTTACAAGCAGGAGAACTCTGGATTTTGGAGATTAAAGTTGTAAAATAATGAGAAGAACAAAAAGCATGAATATTCTCTGGAGATGAAAGTGACTTTACAATTCTATGAGATTATAGTCGTAAATTTGCAAGATAAAAACTCAGACATTTACAAGACAAAATCATGAATATTCTGTAAGATTATAACGTCACACATTTGTCACACAATGTTAAACTCTGAGATTCTCTGAATTTTAAGGTTGTATTCTCTCGAGATGAAAGAGGAAAATTTACAAGAAAATCCTCACAATTTTTGAGAATAGACAGGGAAATTCTCTGAGATAAAAGCTTTTTATGTAAATTTGCAGAATTTGATTTTTTTCTGTGACAAAAAAAGCAAAAGCATTAAAGCACATTTTCATCTTGAATGTTTGTTCTTAACCTCAAAAAAGTCATTTGTGCTGTTGTTTCATTTCAGATTTTATACATTAATCAAGTCTGTGTCAATAAAAACTAATATTTTACCAGTGCATATAAATGTAAATGTTTGTCTGATTACGAAACATATACGTCTCTGTAGTTAAACCTAAATCTACACCATAAAAGTGAATCTGAGTAAAACATCAGAAAGTCTCTGTATGAAGCAGGTATTTTGTTTAATTTATGTCGAGTAGAATTGTCAAAAATATTCATGTAGAAAAAGAGTCTTTGTGTGATGCAGGTTGAGTAGTGACTTATGAGACTCATAATAACACGGTCAGTCCCGTGTAGCTGCACTAACACACATTTCAACATACTTAGACACATGTGCCGGCTGTCAGAGTCGTCTGGCGTCCTGATTAGTGAGCTGCTGTCGAGGCAGAGCTGTGATTGATAGCTCACTGACAACTGGGTCATTTTACTGCCGCCTGGGTTTGTTTGGATTTCATAAAGGTACATAAACACTCAGGCATCGGCGGGTGTAATTTGTCTGGCAGTCGGCCCAAAACAGTTCGCTCTCCTGGAATCGCTGAGAACTGAGAGACGGGGGGGGAAAAAGCCACTTTCATCGGAGCGACGAGGAGCCACCGATGCAGAGGGATGGCTCTGTGTGTGACAGCTGCGCACAGTGAGGTGAAGACAACTCAGCATCTGTTTTATGTGCACACACACTGACGCAGCATCCTGTCAGTGTCCACACTGTTGACCTCAAAGCTGGAGGCTGAACTCACTGCAGAACAGCTTCTTCAACCCAACAGTAACGAACAGACAAGCAGATGCAGTGGCTGTAAATCAGCTGATGACAACACTGGCTTTAATCCAGTCCATAAAATTAATATGAAAAATTAAATAAACCAAGTAAATATTGTCAAAAGTAGGGATTTCAAATGTCTTTAATTAGAAATTAAGCAGCTCATGGTTCAACATCTGATGAAATTAGCTTCCTGTGGCTTGAGCAGGTTCGCTCTGAACACCAGTTTGAGACACAGGAAGGGGTTTTGGTTTGTTGTCGTGGTGACAGCTGGTGCACCTGCTCCTAATCAGGCTAATTGGTTGATTGGCGCCAGAACAGGTGGTCCATTCACAGCATGCACATGACAACACACGTACAGACAGTGGAAATTAGCATTTATTTCACACAGTGATGATAGAAAATGACCCAAAGCTCAGCACCTAATGTTTTTATTCATATACTGTCCACATGTGTTGGTGGATTTGTGGGCAAAACACTAGGGCTGGAAAACAAAGCCAAAACCTGCAATGTCTCCAAAACGGACTCAATCTCCATGGACTGTCTTAAACCAGAACCATCAGAGGACGGCGTATCCCTCTCCAAATCTAAAGTGGTTCTTGATGTGAGTTTATTTTACTATCTGCCCATTGACAGCAGAGGAGTCAAGTAGTTTATGGGTATTTCACTGGAAAAATATCTTTTCTAGTTCTGCTCCAGAAACGAAATGGTGACAAACGGTGTGATGGACAACATGGATGGATGATGAACAAAATAGCAAAAAGCCCCACTCCAAATAAAGATAAACTGTAGCAGGTTCAGTGAAAAAATACTGAATGGTTTTCCAAACAAAATGATGACAGATGGACAGACGGACTTGCTGATCAATATGTCCCCCTGCAGTATATCCCAGGGGTTAAAATGTGGACGTAGCTTCTGTGACGTCACCCACTAGTTTGTGGACAGTCATTCTGAAGTCTTGAGTTTGGCATTTTGGTCGTCACCATCTTGTATTTTTTTTGGAGAAGAGGGTGGAGCTGGAAAAGAGCGAGATGTGCATTCAAAGCCTGACACAGGAGACATTAAAGCTTTTATTCGACCTGAGATCTTATTAATGGAGCAATAATTTACAGATGGACCAGATCACTTATTAAAGGCACCAAATAAAACCAATGAGACCAGAGTGACTCCTGGAAAAACAGTATTGATTTAGTATTTTTTAGAGAGAAGTTCAATGTAAGTCAATGGGAGCCAGGGCTTTATGGAGCAGCATTTAGTGGCCGTCAGTGGTATTACACTGTAACAAACTTCCACAATGTCTTCACTTTGGAGCTGAAGTCGTTGCTCCTTGGTTTCACCCCTCGTTGTTCCCCAGCTCCACCCTCTTGTCAAATACAGTCACTTCTGTCTCCAACACTCAATGCTTCCAAATGGCTGTCACTAGTCACTAGTGGCTAGTAGTGACGTCTTAGTGGCTACGTCCACTTCGTTTATGCAGTCGTTGGAGGATGCATTCCCCAGCCTCTTAACCTTAAAACAAAGTCTTCAAACAAGACTTTAAAGTAATGCAAACACATCATCACAATGCAGAAATGTACTCTATACCTGGAAGACTTTACAACATACATTAAAACTTAACACCGTTGTACCTATGGGTCACATTAAAACTATGATTACAAACTACTCAGCTATTGAATGTAACTGTTTTTAATCATATTTTGTTGTTGCTTGTTATCATTTCTATGCGTTTATTCGATTCCATCTGTTCTTTTGACATCACTGAAAATGAAGGCTTGGCCTCAATGATTCCTCCGGATTTAAATAAAGACCTAATGAATGAATGAAAAACTAAACGGTATTCTTACAGCTATAGAGAGTCAAGTACACGCACCTTAGAGGCCGAAGCAGACCCTCAGCTCCTCTAGCGTCAGGCCTCGGTCTCCATCTCTGTCACAGTACTGGGAGAACTTTTTGGCACATCTCCGCGGCTTCAGTCGTCTCCTCAGGAACTGACGAAGAGGTCGAGCTTCACGTTCGCTCAGCAGCCCGTTGGAATCAACGTCCAGCTGACCAAAGTGCCACCGCAGAACCACCTCGGGTCTGGATGACTCCACGGCCTCTGGAGCAGCAGGAGGAAGGACGTCCAGATGGGACAGGGATGAGGAGGAGGAAGGAGTGGTGGATGGAGAGGGAGAACTGGAGGCAGGTGTGTCTGAAGCCCTGTTTGAAAAAGATGGAACAAAACCCAAAACATAATTTTAAAGATATATTGTTAAAAATTAACTCCTTCTATCAACAGACATGGGCAGCATTTTAGCAGAAAGTTGTACTGCTGGTGTCAACTGTCAAACTGCAGAATCCGATCAGTATCACTCACCTTAGTCATCAGACAAGAACTGAACTCAAAATCACCAGACACCTTTGACAAAAACATTCATTTTACGTCACGAACATGGGAAATTGTTGGTCTACTGCTGTTTGTTTGTGTTATTGTGTGACTTGTGTGTGTTTTAACATGTTCAAATTTGCTTTACAGTGTTATGGAAACATGTCTAGTGACTCACTACTCCCTCTAGTGTCACAAAGTGGTATAATGGGACAGGATGCTAGCTGGTTAGCATGCTAATTGCTGTGGATGTCTCTCACGTCAAAACTGTTATTTATTCACACTCTGATGATAAGTTTACCCCATCTTTAAAAGTTTCAAAGTAGAAATATTACACATTTTACCATTAAAAGAACAGACATGATTTTACATCAAATACTCCTGGATCCTGTTTTCTACTGTGGTCATGAAGAATTGAAAAAATTACATGGACCTCAAACCTCTCGTTACTGAATGTATGAGGAAAACTTTTAAAGCCACTGCAGTGAAAACTAGATGAGGAAATGGCAGCAAACGCCACTGACAACAGAAAAAAACAGAAACAACAGGATGACCACAAAGCTTTTCATGCTTTAAATATTAGCATGTTTGGAGGTAGACTGTAGAGGTAGTTGTACCTAAACAGCAGGATTTCAAGTCAGAAGTTGAAGTGAGGTTATTGTTTCCACCACAGCTGACTTGACACTCCACAACTCCTGACAAATATAGCCGCGGCTCTCTTCATGGAACTGCAGAACTCGATAATTATCGTATCACTGCCTTTTCCAAACATACGGTCGAAACTCTAAATGGAGCTGCTTTTATCACGTCACGATACAAGAATTCATTTATTAAATGTTGACAAAGATGTGTGAAATACATAAGAAAGGCTTCAGATGTAACAAGATGAAAACAACGTAAAAAGACAAAAATGACCTGCAAGATGTATCAAGATGAAAATGACATAAAAGACTTGAATTGTTTTGTGCTGCTGCTTCACTAACATTATTAGTTTGAAGTGATTAATGTTATCTTCCTATCTAAACTTTTATGCAAAGTGCATTTATTCAACATTGTAAAAACGTAGACATTATGACAATTCAATTTTAATTTAGTAAAATTTAGTAATTTAGTAAATTTGGATCCCGAGAAGACACGACATTTATATTTTGGGTTTCGAGCTGAAAAGTTTTGTGAACCGGCTTTCACAACAACAGCGACTGAAAACCTCAGAGAAAAACAGAACACAGCTTCATGTTTTCTGCATCACACCAGAACAGAAGTGAACCTGGAATTCATAAACAGCGACAGAGTGAGAAAGAAAAAAACCGAAGGCATGTGTGAGTTTTCAGCCGTGGTGAAGATAAGACACAGATGGGTAAAAATATGAGGAGATACGAAGATCAAACAGGTGAATTCAAAAATCAGGAATGTTTTGAGAAACAGATGGAGAGAATGAAGTCCCTACTGATTCTGACAAACACAGACAGATGGAGTCAGTTTGATCTGTTTCAATCAGTTAATCAGATGATTGATCAGTTCCCTGAAGTGTGGAACTGGTTTTCATTTGGTGTTTGGAGCAGCGTCTCACTCCTGCAGCCCAACAGGAGACAAATGAAGTCCAACATGTGCCTGATTTAAGGTGGCTGGTGGTGGTTTTGTTGAACCTGTTCAGTTTTCTGCAAAGAGGGCAGAGACAGTTGGCAGCTGTGATGTTTTGATAATTAACAAGATGCCGATAAAAGCTTTTAAAATGGTTTATGAGGCAGTAAATGGAAATGAATTGAATGTTGTCAGGAGTTATGGGAGGTTCAGCAATTATGGAATCACAGAGGAGCTGAGTGTTAATGATGGGAGTTAATTAACTGAATATTCATTCATTTAACTCCAGTTACACCGGAATATCTGCTCCAATGTATGGCAGCATTTCCCTTTTTCTCTTTTTTCTTATTAAAAATGACAAACCATCATGACCCAGTTCACAACAGGCCTCGTCTATAAATCATGAGAAGAGCAAATTAGTGCATAATTGAACATTCATGACCTTTTTTTAATGGCCATTTCCACATCACCAGAGGAGGCAAAAGTACACACATTCTGTTCCTCAGTAGAAGTAGAAGCAAAGAAAGAAGTAAGAAAAGAAGTTAAAAAAAAAGTTGTGATAAAAGTAGAAGTACAGATACCTGAGTAAAAAGACAATGTGATAAAAGGAGAAGTACTCAACTTCTTTACTGCAGTAAAAGTGAAATGTACTCAAAGTATAAAAGGTCTTTTTATCTTGACTTTTTGTCTTTTATGTTGTTTTAATCTCGTTATGTTTGTCGTGTGATTTTCATTGCTGGATTCATCAAGGCGTTGTCTTTTCTATGTGTTATTTTTCATTCCTTTTAGGTTGAAATCAGTCTTGATGTTGTGAAGCAGCAATGCAGAGTAAAAATAATCAATAATTCACCTCAAATGCATTAAAACTAAAGCCTGTTCTGAAAATGTTTTGGCACTAAAAAAACAACATGGCGATGACCAAAATGTCAAACTCAATGTCGTTATTAATTCTACTGATCTCAGACTCTCATTAAATAGATGAGAACTTTTCTCTGTGGTCAAGACTCCATCTCTTGTCTGTTTTGTCTTGTTACATCTTTTATGTTGCTACGTCTGTCATGTGTGATATACACTGCTCTATGCACCAAGGGCTCGTCATTTTTATGTGTTTTTATTCCATTTGTGTAGGTTGAACTCAGTCTTGATGTTGTGTAGGCGCACTATGATGCAAAATAAAAAATAACCGATATAATCCTGTGAATGCATTAAAAACAAAGTAACATACCAATTTTGAAAATGTAAGGCGTAGAAAGTATAGATATTTGTGTTAAAATGTAGGAAGTGAAAGGAAAAAGCTGTTAGAAAAAATAAATAATAAATTAAACATACTTAAAAACTCTTTTGAAGTACAGTACTGAAGTACTAGTAGTGTTTTATGCACATATACACATATTTTTAAATGTGAGAAAATGAATTAATTCATGCAGATGAAACATGCTATCTCATGAATCAAAACGAGGTTTAGACCCACCATCGGTCACAAACCAGACTTTGATTGACTGGATGATGTACAGCAGATGAACTTACTGGTAGACACTCAGACTCCCAGCATACTCTGCTTCCAGCTGCAGAGCTCGGACTAGGCTCTGCAGAAACTGCTTCTTCCGAGCTCCCGGACACCCTGACACGATAAGAATATGTAAGAATTCACCCCCTGTATGGCCGTCATCAAAGTAACCACAGAGACCAAAACATATTTACCAGGCAGAGGTTTCTCTCTGAGTCTCCGATCTTTTGGCGCTGCCTCGGCCCCGGTGCAGTCTGGGATACGGTTCCTGCAAAGAGACAGAAACAGCAGCTGTCATCCTGAAATAACTCGAAAATAAAAATAACGAGATAAACATCCATGTTTGTCCGGACTCATACAATACATGTAATGAAAACTATGAAGGAATTTAATGTAAGGTTTTCAGTGTAGTTTATGGTGAAATGGAGAGAGAACAGAGGAGTCTGGTGTCGAATAATGGACAGAACTTAATGATTAATGATTCATTTTATCCTATTACATATTTATATGAAATTTTGCCGTAATTTGTGTATAAATGCTTGAGTTATGGCCCAAAACACTGTCTCTGATGAAGGGCATCCATGTTTTTTGTGGCCACTGTACGGGAGCTGTGGAGGGAGCTGTTGGTGGGAATCTGCCACTTCACCACTAGATGTCACTAAATATGACACACTGAACCTTCATCATCATTAAAACAGCATCAGTCAACACTCAAACAGCGGAAAATGATGCAGAAATATGATATCTCTGTTCTGCTAATAATTGTGTTTGCTCAAATAATTGTAATAATATATGTGTTTTTGCTGAATTGCTCCCTGAAAATGTGCATAAAATGCATCCGCTCCTAAAACCAGAGATAAAATATTCTCCAAAAAAGCATCTCTTCTGTTCATGGAAAGCTTCATTTACAGTTGATGAAACAAATGTGGTGTTTATTTGCAAATAGGCAAAATAAATGAATTGTTCAAATTACTAAAATGATCAAATTACACAGTTTCTAAGTACAAGCAGAGCCACACGGCTCCTCAGGAGGGAGGAAAAACAATGAGGAAAAAACCAATAATAGTCCTGAGGGAGTTTTCCTCACACCGATGGACCAAATAAAACTATCACAGAAACATCCCACACCTTCCTTGGAGGAGTTAGTGAGCAGTTGAGCAGAAACAGAGCTGATAAAGCCCCATGGGAAAACAACTATTCCACTGCAATTTCTTTTGATTTGTTCTGCATGTTTCTGTTAAGGAAACTCTACCTCGGGAACACTGACAGTAATTGGTGCAAAATTGGACGACTAAGACAAAATGCATTAGTGGCTAGTAGTTATTTACAGCTTATAGAACAGTTAGATCCGATGTAGAGAGAAGAGGAGAGGAGAAAAATACTGTATGTCCTCAAATAAAAACCAGGAGTCTGTTACAAGCCAGGTCTCTAATAAAGGCCGGGAGCAACGTCGACATGAACAAATAAAAGCTGGTCCCAAATACAGGCCCGAAAAAAATAATATGGATAAACTTCTGGTGTGTGTCATGTAATGTGTTCACAGTTAAACACAATGCTCACTTCTCCAAGTTTAATTTCATACATTCAACAATATATTTCAGCTATTTTCAACACTTTGTTCTTGATCATCTGAAGTGTTTTTGTCTGGTTTCAGTCACTGCAGGTGTTTTGCGCTAACTACGACAATTTCTACTTATTACACAGAGGAAATTATAAATAAAGGCCTGTCTCTAATACAAGCCTCCTTCAAATAAAGGCCTGGTGCCTCCTGCAGCTGAGACAAATAAAGACCTGGACAATATTTGAAGAAATACGGTAAGACACACAAAGAAATGAAGAAAATAGAAAGAGACAGGAATAAAGAGAAAGAATAAAGAGAATTCATGTTAGATTAAAAGACCCTGTACCTTACAGAGGTTCCTGGTAGAGGTCTGCCGCTGTCCGCCCTCACACACCAGCAGTAACCTGTGGTAACGTGACACTGCACTGAACTGTAGCGACCGTCTGCAGTGCATTCTGGGATGAAACGCTCCTCCTGCCAGGCTGAATGCATCTGAGAGAGCAGCATCGCTCGCTCGCGCTCACACGTCTGTGGACTGTCTGTAGATACACGTCAGGAAACACAGAATCACAGACAAACTCCCATTCCCACCTCTTCAAGCGGGCCCTGAAACAATATGCTGAGGGCACCGTACAGAGTGACAGCATTTTTGCAACCCTGTCCATCAAAAAGGACGAGTGAATTGTGGCTGTTGTCATGGATGTAGGCGATGGAGACGTTAGCTTAAAATTGAGTCAAAACGATTGGCTTCCAGCACAAAACAGACAAACACAAACTTCACATAAGCACACAAGCATGAATGAATCTTCGGTACTGAACCTTTTACTGAATGAATCAAGAAAGTCCACACATATTAAAGTAAATGCCATTCTCAACACTTTCACCGTTTGATGACACAGACTCATACCGGTGGGCCGTCGGACTGAGCGATTCACTTTGGGGTCAGAGTTCCTCAGGATGGTCACCCAGAACGGAGGAGCCGTTAGCTCTGAGTAAGACAAAATTTCTGTCAAACGCTGAGCTTTTAAGGTCAGTTCTGCTTCATTAGATATTGTACAGGTGAAAGTGACTATTCTAATGAATCTACAGTATATGGCCCAGTTGTTTCACCTGCAGGTTTTCTGGGGTCCACTGTAGGTCCAGGTTCACCTGCTTCATCTGGATCATAAAAAACAACAGGCCATCAGCATACATTTTATCACACTATAAAGTCGGTGGAAAGAGATCACAGAGAGAAAACATAACAAGACAGATGAAGTAAAAGAGAGATTGAAGAGAGGTTGTAAAGACTGAGACATTGTTTTGGGTATTGGCATGTGGAGTGGTCTGTCAGGCCAGTACTCAACTGAACGGTCAAACTCTTTTCACTTCAAGCATCGTAAATAACAATCTTAAAGAATGCTGGGTTTTCCCATGGATTGGGTAAAGCACCCAAGTCTTTTTGAGAAGCATAAACCGAATCAATGTAAAATCAACGCAGAAAACCAGATACAGTAAATCACATTTCCCAGATGTGATGCTTATTGTTTACCAATGGACATCTTTAGCAAGTTTTATCTTCAAGCTTTTGGGGTTTTGTTTATTTATTATGTGCTATAGTGTTCCCAAATTTGTGTACACAGATGTGGTAATAACCACAGCCCAAAATGATGTGAAAATTTAATTGAAAACCCCCTTCATGGGCCTAAGTCATCCACAAACTTAGTGAAAACTGATATGAATATGAATAGACTAAAGTGTTGCCAACTTTGTTTCACAAATATGATAAGATATGATATGATTCCTTCCCACCCACCGACCCCAGACAGCGCCGAAGCCGTCTGAAATGTAGATTATTTTAGATACTTTTAGTGAATTGTGTACTGAAACAAACCTCTCACCTTTGACTGGAGATGAATCTGCACCAGTCGTCTGAGCTAACCTGTTGATGTATTCTGTTCGGGGCAGAAACAACAAATCAGCATGAAAAATAAATAACATTTGATGCAGATTTTACAGAACAAAGTCAAAGACGTGTGGGTCGAGACCAAAAGTACGTTGTGGACTCGTTCTGAATGGTTTGCATAGTGTGTTTAGAATAAAATCTTTTAAATGCGTTTAAATGCATAATGACAGGTTTATCTTGTTGCTTGTAGCACAAATATGACCCTGAATATGACACTGGTAAATGCCACTGGCCGCCCAAGTGTTAAAAAGTTCAATTAACAGAGTAATACACTTGCTAAGTTAGCTAAGTAGCTTCTGTGCTAAACTAACTTGCCGTTCTTTTACAGTGTGCCGTGGTAGCCAACTATGAAGACTCCCCACCAATTACTGTATCTATGTTTCTAAGTTTGCTAAAACATAACCCAGTAAACATGACCACATGTCTCATAGTGAAGTGCTGTATATCTCACCAGTGCAGTTGGGGGTCAGGTGCAGGACTGAGGTCCCGCTGATAGGTTTGCCGTCGGGGGTGGAGCACCAGCAGTATCCAGTCTGGTTGTAACACTGCACTGACAGAAAGTGACCGTCTGAGCTGCACTCGGGAACAAAGACGGCAGCTGCGGGGTTAAGATGGCCGCCGCCGCCGCTGTGGGCACTGGCCTCCAGGGCCTGAGACCGGGCCAGCTGGCATTTAGACTGCCTGGGATCTACAAGGAAAACACACAGTACCAAGTAGGAGAATTAGGATAAGAAGTTGCAATAACTTATATTCTGTTGTTTAGTTTTATGATAAGGGTTTTAGCTTGAGGTTCATACCTGAACAGTGTGCCCATGGAGCGATGCGGAGCTGTGTGTTGATACACTGTGCTCGCTGAAAGGCACACAGTGATTTATACAAGCGCCCGTTGCTGCCACACACTGCTCTGTGGCGCCCCCTCTGGCAGTCCAGGACACAACCATGAGGCCACATGTTCTCTGTGATGAGAAAAGGCTGCAAACGCAGAGTTAGAGTTTATTACTGTGTCTGGTTTTCTACAGAGCTTTACTCTATATACTTTACTCTGTGTATATATTTGTCACTTCTGGCTCCAAAAAAACAGACAAAATGACAAACTTGAGGCTTCAAACCAACAGTCCACAAACCAACAGCTTCATCTACTTCTTCTATAAAGTCTGTGAGTTTGTGCCACAATCGCTTTCGCTTTCTTTCCAATGCAGTCGCACTGCATTGGCTTGTGGTAAAATCACTTTGCATTCATGTTTCTTCCTTCAAGATATTTGGAGTCACCACCATTTCACAAAAAACAGAAGACACATTTAAATGCTTTCTGACAGCCGAACACTGCAGCTGGAAAGAGAAGACAGAGTGAAAGATTTATCACCCAACTAGACCGAGGAGAAAGAGAAGAAACAGAGTGAAAAAGGATTTGGAAGTAAGTGAGAGGCGGTGCTATATGACAGTCACAACATCTGAATCAGAGAAAGATTTTAGGATAGTAGGCAGAGGCAGAGAGAGGCACGTGTGTGTCTTTACATCTGTGAGACTGACAATTCTGTAAAGTACTGAGTGAATAAACGTCATTAACTGAGGTGAGGATAGAGCAGATTCTGCAGAGAGATGCTCTGTCTTCATGTCTGCAGTGAGGATCTGTAAAAGGAGGAGGATGATGATGACCGGTAGCACCTACCGAGGCAAACGCTTCTTCAAACTACATGGGAGCTGCAGCACAAAATGATTCACTGGCTGCAAAACACATTTTTGGAGTAACTATTAAAACTTCTAACCAACCAAATAAAATATATCCATCATAAAATGTTAATGCACCATGCCCTTGGTAAACGTCATCTCACATAGCATCTCTTTTATGAACTGACTCAGTAATTGCTTCCATTGTCATTTCAAAGCTCTACAAGTTAAGAAGAATTGAGTTCAGTTAAACGGCCCCTACTCTACATTTCGAATAAGTTACAACCCATGGGCACCAGATAAACAGAGCAGAGGCTAATACACATCTACACTATGTATAAAGTCTGACACTTTGTCTTTGAACCCAAACAACAGTTATTTCTGAAAAAACTTACTCACCAAACTGTTATTTGGTGCTAATAATTTATTATTATTATTATTCACTTTAAAACAAGATGGCAACAACCAAAATGTCAAACTCAATGTCGTTATTGATTCTACTGATCTCAGACTCTCATTAAATAAAATTAAATAGAACTTTTCTCTGTGATCAAGACTCCATCTCTTGTCTGTTTTGTCTTGTTACATCTTTTATGTTGCTACGTCTGTCATGTGTGATATACACTGCTCTATGCACCAAGGGCTCGTCATTTTTATGTGTTTTTATTCCATCTGTTGTTTGAAATTTGAAAATGTAAGGAGTAGAAAGTATAGATATTTGTGCTAAAATGTAGGGAGTAAAAGGAAAAAGGTGTTAGAAAAATAGAGTACAGATACATGAAAACGACGTGCTTCTATTTTATTACTCTGATGGTATCTGTTACTTCAACAATGCTACAAAAAGCTCTACTAAGCACAGTGACAGTGTTGAATCTGTGTTGAAGTACTATATAAATTAGAATGGAGGGGGGGGTTAGAAGTGAGGAGGGTCTGGCGTTGTACAATGATCTAAATTACTCCCACATGCTGCTCCAGGTGCCTGACAGCTCAGCTTCACACACAGCCTCACACACGTCTCCAAAACATACATCGGATTCGTCACGCTGCCACACAGACTTACTGAAAACACCTGAAACACGCAAACGGCACACGCATGCACACATATACGAACAAACTGACCCCACCCTCTCGCTCCTCATCAGAGCCTCTTTGTCCGAGTTCCTCCCTCTCTCACCAACACACACTGAGCTCTGAGACACATGAGTACATTTGCTATGGCCTGTCTAATAGTGTTGACATAATTTGGTAATGAATGAGGTCTCTGTGCCTGAATGTCAAGGCTTTAATTTATGTAATAACTACACAGCTCTCTCGCCTAGTAACACTTCTTCAACTATTGTCTGTTTCTCATCACGAATGAAGAACATTGTTTTGTCTTCAGATCTGGTACAACTGGGTTATTTAAAGCTACAAAATACGAGTAATTATTATGACATTTTTAGTGGTTGATTAAAAATGTGAATCTCTCTGCTGGCCTGGGAATGCCTCAAAGCTGTAGAAGGTGGCCAGGGAGAGGGAAGTCTGGGCTTCTCTGCTTAGGCTGCTGCCCCCGTGACCTGGACCCGGATAAGTGGTAGAAGATGGATGGATGGATGGATTAATAGTCAGCTGAGCACATCTGAATCATCTAAAAATATATTTTCTGCCATGTCTAAACCCCAAACACTTTCAGGTAAAGAGTAAAAGCAAATGTGCCACTGACTTAGATCTGTTAAAAAAACACTTTATGAAAGTGAGAATGTTGTTTTGGGAGGGTGGTGGGAAATAAATGGTGTGGCCAAGGTGGGGAGGAGGCTTTAAAGGGAAAATGGACCAGTGCATGAAAGTATAGTTTTACTCTAAGTCTGCACACTGCAGCCAGTCCAAGCAAAGGATGAAAAGAAATTATACAAACTGAAGTTTCCCTGAAACTTTGGTTCAGCACAAACTGACTCAGTGAGTCAAAACCATGCTAATAATAGCTGAATATTTCAGTTTCCCTTGTCAAGGCACCAGTGTAAATATGAATATCACTGGCATGAAATGTCAGGCTGTATAAAGGGTTAAATTGAAAATAAATAAAGCATGATCCTAAGTTGTGTGCACCTGAGTTTGGATACAAGTAAAAAGCAAGAGACAAAGTGGTTAAGATGCAAAGGAAAAATTGACAGAAGAGAAGAAAACAAAATATAAAGGCGTGAAAGAGAAGAGAACAAAGTAAAAAAGGGAGACTTTATAGGGGGAAAAAAGGACAAATATAAGGAGGTAGGTTTGGAAATGAGTATGGAAAAGAGGGAGAAGTGGAGGAATATGGTTAGAGGGAAGGAAGGAATGCTGGAGGAGAGGAATAATGGAGTAAGAATGGGTGGGGAGGATGAATACTGAGAAATTAAGGGAGAAAGGAATAGAAAGAAAAAGAGAACAGAACAGAAGTGGGGAAAGTGATAATCAGCAAAGGGAGTTTAAGGGAGTTTAAGGGAAAAAATGACGATGAAGGAATGGATGGATGGATGCATGTTGGATCAGATCTCTAAGTGGGAAAAGTAGGTAGGTAGTTAAGGTAGGTAAGGTAGGTGGCAGGTAGGTAGGTTGGTGGGTAGGGAAGTAGGGAGATACCTTACTTCTCTACCTACCTACGTACCTCTGAACCTAGCTCCCTACCTACCTCCGTACCTCCCTATCTACCTCCCTTACCTACCTACCTCCGTACCTCCCTACCTACATCCTAAACCTCCCTACCTCTGTACCTCCCCATCTACATACCTACCTACATCTGATCCTCCCTACCTACCTACCTACCTACCTCTGTATCTCCCTATCTACCTCCCTACCTACCTATCTACGTACCTCCCTCGATCCCTGCCTACCTCCATACCTACCTCCCCCCCTCCCTCACACCTACCTCTCTATCTACCTCTGTCGCTACCTACATACTTACCTACCTACCTACCTCCCTGCCTACCTACCTCTGTGTCTACAGGAAAACCCTGGTGTTTTTACAGGCACTAGTCTCATTTGCCAGTTATTTGCCATGTACCTCGGTTTCCATATACAGTATACTAAGTTACATTTTTGCTTGTGATAAACAATGACAATAGATAGGTAGGTAGGTAGGTAGGTAGGTAGGTAGGTAGGTAGGTAGGTAGGTAGGTAGGTAGGTAGGTAGGTAGGTAGGT
>JAPQRN010022300.1:0-22776 GCA_037367275.1 Coranthus polyacanthus | reverse complement strand
CGGTGTGCCCTATATATGAAAACAGTTTTAAAATAGGCCATTCATTGAAGGTGTGCCTTATAATCCGATGCGCCTTATAGTGTGGAAAATACGGTACTGAAAACAGTTTGTGGAGTGGATTTCTGCTGAACTAAGTATGGTTGTGTTTTGATATGCAATGACAAAATATCTGTCAGAACTTCTCTGCCCCTCCATCCATCTTACATTATATACATGCTGATAGGCATAGATTTTGCAGGGGATGTGGGACCCACATTTGCCCTCCCCAATAAAAACATGAAAGAGGTGGATGACTTACCATATATCCTCAAATAGTATCAAATAGTAATCCTCTCAGTTGCAGGACGTTCCAGGTCTTTAATACAAGCCTACTTCAAATAGAGTCAGGCCTTTATTTCTAATTTCCACTGTGTAATAAGTAGAAATGGTCGTATTTGGTACAAAACCTTGTTTTGATCCAGTTCCATTTCCAATGTTTATTACTGCAAAACACTTTTATACAACTGAAACACTTCCTTACCCTTTCAAAATAAAAGCCATCTAGCAGATAGAAACCATTAATTGCTTAACAGAGCTGTGTAAATGTTGTCTTCCTGGGGTGACTGTAAGTTTCTACAACTGACAGTTTCACTGAGAAAGTAAGGCACACACACCTTCAGTCAGTGAAATCAGACAATAACACTTCAGATGAGTAATCTAGAACAACAAAGTGTCGAAAATAGCCAGATCATATTGTTAAATTATATCATATTGTAATATATATAAACTTGTAGAGGTGTTATAAGTGTTGTTTGCTCATTTGTAGCTAAAGTAGTTTCCTGCCTATAAAACCTTGCTAACTGGTTAAGAACAGCAGATAAACTTCCAATATTAGCTGCAGCTGTTTCGCAAGCTGATTTATCGACAGTGTGAGGCATTTGAATTTGAATTTCATCAATTGGCATTTAGGCTATGCATATAAATTCATATAAATAAAACATAATATAAAATATGTCAAAGTGAACATGAAGCTTTTCGGTGCAATGTGAAATTTAGTTTCCTTTTTTTAGTTTCTTTTTTTTTTAACTTTATTTTTCATTGATTTTTCAGAACAGGAAAACAAAAAAAGAAAACAGCAAAAAAGAAAAAAAACAAGACTTCACCATAGTATACATATTATAGTCATAGTGGGTCCAAGATACAGTTCACAGCAACAAAAGAGAAGCGAACAAGTCGCCAGATACAGAAAAGAATAAAACGAAGCAGTCAGGGGGTTCTTTTGTACCCAGGCAAACCAGGCCTCCATCCAGTTTCATTTAATTCTGCACTGAATATCCAAGACATCAATCACTCTTCCCCATTTTGTTGTGAAAAGATGAATTCTACCATCAATACAGTACCTCAATCTCTCTAAAATGATAACCTCAGATATTAAAGACTTCCACAGTTGAACAGAAGGGGGATCAACACCAACCCGCTTAGTCATTATTGCCTTCCTGGCCAACATTAAAAGAAATTGAACGACCTCACTGTGTACCTTTAAAGAGTCTGGTATGAGCCCCAATAGGCACAGTAGTGGGCTCGGAAGGAGTTGCTCTCCTATCACTAGACCAGTCCCTTTACATACAGCCTGCCAGAACAGCTTGATTTCTTTACATTCCCAAAGGCAATGGATTCTGGTCCCTGTAATTATTTTACATTTTGGACAGTTTGGGGGTGCTCCTATTGTGTATTTACTATAAATATAGGGAAATATATAAACATTTTGTAGAATGTTATATTGCATCTCTCTGTATCTATTACATATTGATAATTTAGAGGGTAACAGTAAAATTTCTTCCCATGATTCTTTAGCAATTTCTATCTTGAACAGCGTGCACCACGATATTCTTAAAGGTTCAAGCCTGTCTGGTTTTAAGTTTTGTAACTTACAATAAAATTTGGATACAAACCGTTTATGCTTTTGGCATTCCAGAAGTGTTTCTTCTAGTAACTGAAAGTCACATGAGGGAGTAAGAGTATTCATTTTAGCGTACACATAATGTCTGATTTGGAAATACTAATAAAATCATTGGCAGGTATTTTATACTGAGTTCTTAAAGATTCAAATGTTTTAAAGGTCCCTTTGTCCCACAAATCATAGACTCTTCTAATACCTAATTCCTGCCAAGTCTTAAAGTTGGGTCCTGCACCTCCTGCTGTTAACTCTGGGTTATCCACCAGTGTTGTGAGGGATTTTCTTTAAAAATTTCCTGAGGCTGTTCCATATTTTTATTGTGTTTGAGACTAAAAAGTTATCTCTGGTTATGAGTGGTAATTCTATTCCACGTTTGTCTAATAAGTTTACCAGGGAGAAGGGTTTACAGATTGCTGCCTCTATCTCAAGCCATGGCGTGTCGGCCGCTCCAGCTGTCCATAAAGAGATTATTCTGGCATGAATTGATAGTACATAATTTTCGATTTTGGGTAAACCCCATCCACCTCGTTCCTTTGAGAGTTGTAGAATATCTAATTCTAAATCTATCTAAGTTTAATTTTCCTCGGTTTCCTGCCGGCCCATATAAAGTCTGACATAGCTTTATGAATGTCTCTAATGTCATTTGTTTTCAGACTCAGAAATAGCATTGACAGAGGATACATTATTTTAGGAAGAACTGTCATCTTAATTAAATTGATTCTCCCAAGAAGGGATATGGGGAGGTTCTTCCACCTGATCATCTTTTCTTGAATGTGTTTCATCAAAGGGTTAACGTTCTCGATATAGAGTTGATTAATTTTGGGTGTGATTTTAACTCCTAAATAATTGAGCCTTGTCCAGCAAAATGGTTTAATGAAGGGTGGCTCAGCATTACCACACCCAAGGGCATTATTTCTGATTTTCTTAAGTTAACCTTATACCCAGATATATGTCCAAATTCATTAACACATTCAATCAGTGCTGGTATTGAGTTGGTTGGGTCTGTTAAAGTCAAAAGTAAGTCGTCCGCATATAATAAAACTTTGTATTTTTTGGCACCTATAACTGTTCCTTTAATATTTTGGTTTTGTCTTATAGCTATTGCTAATGGCTCTATCGCCAGGGCAAAAAGGAGTGGTGATAGTGGACTTCCCTGGGCCATACCTCTTGTTAACTTGAATGGTGCTGATTTAAGGCCATTCGTCAGGACAGAGGCCATGGACAGTTTATACAATAGTTTGATCCAATCTATAAAGCAGGGTCTAAAGCCAAATCTCTTCAAAACGTCAAACAAATATTCCAATTCAATTCGGTCAAATGCCTTTTCAGCATCCATCAAGACCATGGCACCAGGAATGTTATAGTAATTAAGAAAATGAATAATATTAATTAACCGTCTTGTATTGTTTGAGGATATTCGACCCTTAATAAATCCAGTTTGGTCTGCCCTTACAATGTGAGTCACCACCTGCTCTAATCTGTGCGTCAACAAGTTATACAGTATTTTCATATCTACTCCAAGGAGGCTAATTGGACAATAAGAAAAATAGAGCTCTGGGTTTTTTTAAAATTACTGTTATATTCACAATATACATAGATTCCGGGAGTTTTGATTGTTCAAAAGATTTATTGAAAACTCTTAGTAATAATTTATTTATCTTGCCTTTTAGCACCTTCTAGAATTCAATAGGGAGGCCGTCTGATCCAGGAGATTTGCCTGAGTTAAGTAATAATATAGCTTTGTCAATTTCTTGTTATTAAGCTGTTCAGCACTGCTCTAGAAGATTTAAGTTCTGTTAAGACATCCTCCGATTTTACTGCGTAATACTCTTCTTCTAATTTTCAAATATTTTCATTTCTAATTGTTTGGCCACTCGCTCCTTTCTCTTCCAGCTTGCATATGAGATAATAATGCCTCTCATATAGGCCTTATAGTCTTCCCATATAATTCTTGGGTCGGTATCTTTTTTTATCGTTAGTCTCCAAATAAGTGTCTGTCTGCTCCTCCAGAAGTTTAATAAAGTTATGATCCAAAAGTAATAATGTGTCCAGTTTCCAGGAGAATGAACGCTCTGCAGGTCTAATAGGACGCATCACTAAAGTAACAGGGGCATGATCTGATGTGATATGGCCTATGTCACATTGTTCTATTAAGTGACCAAGACATTTTGATACATAATCGATACGTGACGCTGATGAGTAGGGTAAGGAGTGAAACGTGTAGCTCTTAGAAAGAGGGTTTACATGACTCCAGGCATCTAGCAAGTCCAGCTCCCTGATGATATTTTTAATTGCCCTTGTATTTTTAAAAAGAGTATAGTGAGGTGAAGACCTGTCTAATATTGGGCATAAACTACAGTTGAAGTCTCCTCCTAAAATTATGTTGGGAGAGTCCATTTCAACAAGCTGATTGAGAGAGAAAAAAAAAGATTCCTCCCAAACATTAGGGGCATAAATGTTTACCAACAAAACAGTTTCACCATATAGAATTCCTTTAACCAAAACAATTCTTCCTTCAGTGTCCTTATATGAGTCAGTAGCAGTAAATGGCAGGTTCTTATTTATTAATATGGCTACATCTCTCTTATTTGTTGTATAGGATGAAAAATTTACCTGACCAACTCATTCTCTAAGGTACTTCTTATGTTCAATATCGTTTAAGTGTGTTTCCTGCAAATATGCAATTTGAATCTTGTCTTTTTTGAAACAGTTCAGGACAGCTTTCCTTTTGGTAACATTATTAGACCCCTTTATGTTCCATGTACAGATTTTTATACTCATATATAATTACTTAAGATATAGCACATACGTATAACACATAAAATTGCTGTTTCATGTAGACAGGACCCCCTTAACATTTGACTGTGAACTCCCAAAGGAAATAGTTCCAAGCAAAAACTCAACCTACAGCTTAGAATATTTAACAGTTTAAAAGAGGAAAACAAAAACATTAACAGAAAAAAAACTACTAACCTTGTCATACTCTAGCCTTAAAGAGTATAAACCCCCGGGGGTCAGTGAGGCAGGGTAAGAGAGGGGAGAAATAAAAAAAAAGAAAGAAGACCTAACCCTTCTCCCCATCTGGGCTGCAGCAGCTAGAAGCCAGTCTATCATGCCACATTTACCGACAATAAACATAAGTGTCTGAGCAACAAAATTACTGATTTCTCAGGTATTCAGGTTTATCATTTTCCAAATATTTTCATAATATACCTTGTGTAAGTGTCCCAACCTTCAGATGTTCATGTGGTGAGGGCTCTCACCGTTCCCTTGGTGGTTCATCAATGGTCATACTATCAATAAGCACCATGTCACTAAGCCTCCGATGGAAGTGAGCCAATTCACTGGGACACAGGGAGTCTTTTAATATAGTTATATAATATAGTTATTAATATCTGCCATGTAACAGGCGGCGCACGTTAGCCGACTCCCTCCTTAGTTTAACAACTTCAGCAGAGAAATCCTGATACAAAGACACGTTTCGGCCTTTCACCTTTAATCTGCCCTTGATTCTCGCTGCATACAAGATCCTTTGCTTGTCAGTGTAGTTGTGTAGCCTCACCAGGACGGCCCGTGAAACATCTCCATCACCATTTCTCAGTGGTGGTCCGGTGCGGTGAGCTCTTTCAATCGTCGCCCTGCAGGTCCAAAACCTCAGGGATCCACTTCTCAAAGAAAGTAATTGGATATTTGCCCTCCATGCCTTCCTTCAGCCCGACGATTCTCACATTCTGTCGTCTGCTCTGATTCTCTAGGTAATCCAGTTGTTCCACTGCCTTTTTGATTGCAGATTCCATAGAGTCGAACCGCGGCGCTTTAGCTGTACACATGTCCTCCAAGTCAGATACTCATTGCTCCACAGTCCCCATTCTTTCGAGTCTTTCGAGTACGCTGTCAATCTTCTCGGAGACCTCAGTGACTGGTTTTAAAATAACATCCAGCTTATTGTCAAGCATCTTGGCAATTTTGGCGGTGACTCGTTCCACTATTGAGTCGTCACTGTACGAGTTCACCTCTTCTCCATGAGTTGTAGCCTCTAGCATCATATCGTCATGGTCACCATGCTCGTTGTTTTGGCTAGCAAGCGGAGTGCTAGCATTGCTCTTGTTGCTTTTCTTGTGGTTGTCTCTTGTTTTACTCGAACCAGGCATGGCAAAAGAAGTTTTCTAGAGACATAACAGACCCTGCCACTAACACTTAGAGTTTCAACACCTGGCGAAATACGCTTAAGATGTTCTTTTTAGGTCAGCCCAATGGGGAAGCAAAAAAGTTACATCTGACCAGCTGTAACTTTTTTAGTTTCTAATTTTTAGGTTATTAAGGGAAGTTAGTGAATTAGAGCTACAACTGTGGAATTTTTCAAATCAGTCTCCAACTATGTAATGGGCTGCAGGTTAGACCAATTTTAACATGCTGCTTGTTACCACTTAATTAATAAGAATTACATGTGTCGTTGCTTTTTGTAGTTGTGCTTTAGACATTTTAGGGCTATTAGGGTAAAAGAGAATAAATATATGAATTCAATACAGAATATCTGAAGGCACAGTATATTCTATTACCTGGTGTCTGAATTTGAGTTTTTCCTTCATATAAATAAGACATTCCCACCATAAACTGATGGCTAATTGGTAAATAAAATTCACCAGAATGCAGAAGGCATGTGTTTAACACTCAAAACTTCACGAATGTGTGTCCTCCAATGTTTAAATTAAACGTTTGCGTATGTCCACGGTAGTCCATGTGATGGTACAGTCATGGCCAAAAGTTTTGGCAGTGACACAAATTTATGACACAAACTTTCATTACGCACAATACTAGACACTGTTATCCCTTTGGAAAAGAAGGCAGTGACTAAAAGGATGCAAGCTCCATGGTACAATTCACAACTATGCATTTTAAAACACACGTTGGCTGGAAAAGGTAGTGCCATTCCTCCAAATCAGTAGAGTCTCACCTAGTCTGGAAACACAGTTTCATAACATATAAAAAAGTCTTCCATCATGCAAAAACTGCATACCATTCATCTTTTGATCATAATCATCTTTTCAGCACTGTTCCCAGACTGACAAAATGTCACAGCTCTGTAGAACCCTCTACTTCTAGACCTCACCTCAGCAAATTATAGACCAATCCAATTTCAATTCCAAATTTCCAATCAATTTCAAATCTCCCCTTTCTCTCCAAAAGCCTTCAAAAAGCTGTTTTAAGAGTTTCAGTTTGGGTTTAGACAACACCATTGCACCAAAACAGCACAAGTCTATCCGAAAGAATGCAGTTGGACAAGTACTTGAATATACAAAAAACAGTCAACATGGCAAGACAGTCTGATGTGATAAAGAAACCAAACTGACCTCAGAGGGGAAATCAAAAATGACATTGATGTGTAACAATAAAGAACAAAGTGCAAAAGTATAACACACATAAAGCTTCTCATCTAACAAAACACACATCATCAGGGACAAAATGCAGAATTGGATCACCAGATGTGGAAAAGCCCCAGCCCACAGTAAATCACACTGCCCACTTAAAAAGGTGACATGCCACACCTGTGGTTACAAAGTGTGCAAATCAGCTAAGACTGTTCACGCAACTCCAGTAATGACACTCCCTTATTCTTAGGCACAGTTAGTGCAGGCAGTTAGTGCAACTCCAAAATACCAAATTAAGCACTCAGAACACAGCCGAATTCATGTTGTGATTTAGTATCAAAAGTTTTGGTCATCATGGTCTTCATTTCAGTAAGAACTACATTTTGAACTGTATGCAAAAAAATGGTTGGATGTTTTTTGCCTATACTGCATTTTATCAACATAGAGTATGGAAAGGGAAGACCCACAAAACCATTTGAAAATAAAAGATTTTCTCACGAAAATAATAATTTGGAGCACTATTTAGCCCCCTTGTCAACAACCTAGCATGGCGTACTTGGTACCAATGGATTTCTAATAGTTTTGTTTGATACCAATATCTTCACTCTAGCTTGAAAATTGAGCCCAATGAAAGATAAAATAACAGTAAATAAAAGTATATCGGCTGACTTCAAAGTTTAAGAAGTTAGTTACCTTATAGTAGCTTTAGCTTAAAAGCTGAGTCTGCTTCACCCTCGGAAAAACAGTAATTCTGCCGAGGTCGTGGGATTCCCCGTGGATATTAAGCAGTAACACTTAGCTAGCTAGCTAACTGTATCAAGTTCATAGCCACATGCAGTCCAGTTTTAAGGCTAGCTAACTGTAGCATCTGAGTATGTGTGGATCAGATTCTTAAAAAAGTTCCATAATCAAAATACTTAATGTTACAAAATGTTACAAAATCACATTAAGCAAATATTTAACTTACCTTCTTTTGCACGGTCCCACAACATTTCACTCCTCGATTCCTCCCGTCTGCTTTTCCGCTCCCTATTCTCTCAGTACGTTACATCAGCCCAACTTGTGAATTAACCAGTCACGATGCAGCATGTGAGATGGACAGCGCTCTTATCCAATGAAATTTTCTAATGTTGACCTTGCTCCTACATCAGCCACAGGATTCACAGTTCACATCTTTTTGCACTAAATTTGTGCAACTTCTGGAAGCAGAATATATTGAGCTGATAGAGAGAGCTCTCTGATTTCTCTGCCTGAGACCAAAAAGAGGCACAAAATAATTTGAGATTTTTTTTGTTCTGGAGAGAAAAAGGAGAAACACGAGCAATGAGCCATAGTCTCAGTGTGGTTTCACACAGATCCCATAGTTGTCTAGGAGAAATAAACTAGACATTTTTAAGAGCTCCATTCTGATTTGCTTCTCCTCTGGGCTAATCGATCTAAATCTAGCATGAAATCGTCGACAACCCAGTTTTGAAGTTATGACGAGCTTTGGTGCTAATTCTTCACAGCGTCTTGACCACTTCCGCATTGGTTTAATTTTGGAGCCAGTCCTTGCCCCTTGGGCTCCACTCAAATGAAGCAAATTAAATGTTTTTCTTTTTCCTCATGCCATTAACAAAAATATTTGGTATTCCCTGGTCTTTTATGAAATATATGTATTTGAAGCTAAGGAATGCAACTTTCTACAGAAGTGGTTTATTTTAATGTATAAAGGAAAATTAATGTCTATGCTACACAAATGTTAGTAAGAACTGTAGCGTAATACATCACATCAAACAGGAATGAATTGAATCGAACAGAATTATTCTGTATTAAATCGTATTGTTGCTCCATATATCTGCATATTGTATTAATGCACACCCCTAAGTAGCATATTATACAATGGAATGGTGAGAAAAATGTGAATGTGTGAAGCTTCTTAGAAATTTTAGGCAGTGTTTCTCAGCACAGCCACCAGGGCTCTCATGGCTCATAATACTGATATAATAGTGTGGGGGGAGGTGAGGGCACAAAGCTGGTCAGAGTGGAAAGGGGGGCAGGTAGCGAGGGCAAGATTAAGTAGAGGGTACAAGGCAGGGAGGGGGGGCCACAGCCTATTTGGGGCCTCTGGGCCACCACAGATTACTCACGCTTAACCTGGACTGAAGCAGCTTAGTGCTGGCCAGGACACACTACTCTCTATTCTGCTCTGTTCTATTCAGTGGACAGACCCCCCTCCCCCCTAACTCCAGCACACACTGGGTTTTATTTCTTTAAGATGACAACATCATTTTGTCAGTCTTTCTATTCAGTACTTTGGTTCACTGGAACATATTTAGAATGTGAACTTGTGTATTTTCATGAAATTTGCTGAAGAAATTCTTGATCACCAAAGATGACTCCTTATTGTTTTGTGATAAACATTTCCTCTAATATCATCATGTACATGGTAAAAAGTGAGACTAGTTTGAATGAATACTTAGTCAGGAAATCAATGCAATATTTACTTAGGCTAAAGTTTGTTTGAACACATTAAGTTGAATTATTTAAATAATTAATTGATTCAATTCTAACCAATTTCAGTAGAAAAAAATTTAACATATAATACAGATTATACTTATGTAGGTTACTGCTACATGCTATCTTGGAGTAAGCAACCAGTTCTGATAATGCAACCCATGATATGGATATTTTTACTGAATTTTTAGGGAGCTTTGGTCATCGATTTTTATGCATAGTCTAAAGCTAACTAATACTACTACATCCATCTAGCAAAGAGTAAATATTATCTCTTTTTAGACCCTCTGTCCCTGATAAACATACACATCTCTTTCCTCACATCTACAGATTTTAATGCAAGCTCTCTGTTCTACATTAAAAAGACTGTCAGCTGCAAACTGACCTTCGTGTGTTAAACAGGTGGACAACTCCTTTACAGCATGGATCACAGCAGTCTGTCTTGTCTTCAAAGCTCTTCTAAGGGACATCAGAAGGCACTTATCTCTGACACATGCTAACAAGCTACAAACATACTCACAAGCATGACCAGTGACAGTGATTAAGTGGTCCAGTGATTGTTTTCTTGGACATTCTTCAAGATGAGGAGCTAAAAAAGGTTTAACCCACAACAGGCTAACTACGCACTAATAAGATGACAAGGTCTGACAGTCCCTGGGGCTCTGTCTGCTACAGCCAATTAGTTAGCACCCAAAGGGACATCACTTCTTATTAACAAGGTGGTTGCTGGGGGAGCACAGTGTCAGCAACCCACCTGATGAATACATTTGTGTGTTGATTAAACTGGTTAGAAAGAAACAACAAAACAATAAGATACAAAAAAAATCAAATTGTCAAACATTGTTATACTTTATCATGATTGCTCTATATATATTTGCAATGTACTGTATATATGGATCAGTGGTCACCAAGTTTGTTTCGTCTAATTCCACTAAGTTGACACAATGAAAGTAGTCAAGAGTAGTCAAGATCAAAATACTCAAACTGACCTCCAAAACAAACCATCTAAATGAGCTTCTTTTGTGTGAACACCAATGGTGTTGACTCATTTAACTCATATCATATTCATGTCAGAAATGGTCTTATTCCTCTTTTAAATTATCTTTAATTCATTGCCCTCAATGCTCTGCATTGTTATGTTAAAATAATTTATAATAATTAAGATTATTAAGGTTGTGTTTGTGAAAAGAGCTGGTGTGAGCATGTTTTAACAGAGTTTCAAGTCAGCACTCACATATGCACTTTAAAGGTGACTTTTCATTAATGGTGATGCCCAAGGATATGTGTGCAAATACTGGCAAAATATAGTTTCAGATGCAGGTAAGATTTAAAAATTTATAGCGTGCTCTTAAGAGTTGCAGTTGTGGAATAGCTGGGATTATTTTTTGAGCAATAAAGTCCTTTTCAGACAAAAGATTCACAACCAGATGAGAAAAACTACCTGTGATGCATGGGTC
This sequence comes from Coranthus polyacanthus, assembly GCA_037367275.1. Lineage (NCBI taxonomy): Eukaryota > Metazoa > Chordata > Actinopteri > Kurtiformes > Apogonidae > Coranthus > Coranthus polyacanthus. The sequence goes on along the minus strand of JAPQRN010022300.1, from coordinate 11,518 downwards.
TGCAATTTTCTGAAAAACCTGTAGCTAGGTATAATTTGTTGCATCTTAAAATATGAATGAAGAAAGTGAGTTACTTGCTATGTTACCTTTCTAGTATTGATGAAGCATTGAAAACATAAAAAAATAGGTGGTTGAGAATTTCTCATGACTATCCTTAAGTACTTGTCTGACTATCAAGACATTGTAAAACCAGCCGCTGGCAGTTTGACAAGCTGAGTCACAGGCAACACCATCAGCCACCTTGAGTCCAGTTGAGATGGGTCAGTTCACATAGCTGCAACTCTTCACTTGCAACACCCTAAAAAATGTTAATTTCATCCCAAATCTTTGGTCTGAACTTGGTTTACAGGAGTTATTCGTAATTTTGAGATTCAAAAATTAACTCCCACTAATAACAGCATGGGGAAGTAGTGTATTAGAAAGGGGACTGACACAAATTTGACTTATCACTCACTTATTTGTTTATATCGGTGTTATGGCATCAAGTTTCCTCATTCAAACAAAAACTCAAAAAAACGCTAAAAATAACACTGCTGTTTTATAATCTTCTTATGCTACGTCACTTTACATTATAGCTTGCTTAGCTCAGGTTTTTAGAAAGATAAAGAAAGAAAGAAAACAGCCATAGTAAATCCATAAATCACCTCCATTTGGAATGTTTGTGTTGTCAGTAGCTGCACTGAAGACCTGTTTTAAATTGCCTAAACAAGGTCACAACTGTCATACTTTGGTCTGAACCACATATTAACAAACTGCAAACTTAGCATACACACAATAACACTGCCAGTAACTTTATACCTCAATAAGTATCACTACATAGCCAATTTATCAGTGTAAAAGAAACATTACAAGTTCAACATCTAACTTCATCTCTTGTTTATATTTTCTCTGAACGTTGTTTCTTATTGGCAGCAGGCAATGGTGCTGATAATGATTTTGTTTTGTGAAAGCTTCAGCCATCATTGATTTGCTGTTTACTGTTGTATTTACAGTTCACTACCTGTCCTTTCACATAAATGAAAAGAGGCTATAATCAGCCCAGTGAGTAGAGACAAAGATCCTCTATAAGAACATGAACATTCTGTATGTTGTGCCAATGGTATGAAACAGTGCCTCAGTTCCTGCCTCCTAAGTGGGCATGGTCAGAGGGGTGAGAACATTGTGTGGATGGATGAAAGCAGATTAATAAGAGCTAAATAAAATAATAATACAATAATATCATGTTTTCTAGTGGTAACTAACATTACTTTATTATAATTATCATTTGTTTGATTTTCCCGCTTATTTTTACCTCCTTTAGAAGGGATTTGTGTTGTCAGATCTTACTGAGTGTGCTGCTGAGACAGGGACAGGCCTCAAAAACAAAGTTAATTTTCTCCTGATATGTATGTGTGAAAAATGCTGTTTTGATGTCAGAATCTTCAGAAGATATGTGGCTTGTAGAAAATGGGTCAAATATTTACTTTGGTGACTTTGTGGCCAAAAAATCGGTGGGTAATCTGAGATGATGTTCACCTCTCTCATTGGAATGAATGGGACAGTATAGAATAAGAATATCAACACAGCAGTTATGAATTTGTGTGCTGAGGCATATTTTTGATGTGTCAGTCAGCTGTTATTGTGTGTTATAATGTTTTCTGTGACTAAAAAGTGAAAATATTTTTTTAAAATAAGTTTAATGTCCTTTAGGGTTAGGGTTAGGTGGAGGGAGGGTTAGGGTTAGGGTTAGGATTATTGGGCTGTCTATCAATGCTATTGGTTGGTTACTTGCCAAGTAGAACACAGTGTGTTCACTTTGCTGGGTCCTCTTCTTTCCTTTCTGTATCAAAAGGGGTAACCTCAGGTTCTATTCTAGGCCCACTGTTGCTCTCCAGAAAAAAGCATTTTTCCAGTAATTAATATAAGACTAAGTGTGCTTGTAATTGTGATGCATGTGAAAAAATCCATACTGAAATCCAAGAGTGTTTTATTGACCTTGGCCTAAACTAGCGTACTTCCGCATCTCATCATTTTATATTTTTACTTCCGTTCTGGAGCGGAAGTTTGATTACTTTACTGTTTATCGCTGTTATCATCCTTTACTTTCCAAAACATTAACTGTGGGCAGCTCAGCTTGCTTACTGAAAGGATGCCCTAACAACTGGAGGAGAAAATAGTTTATAAATCAGGAGTATAGTTTATAAATCAGGAGTGTTTTGAACCTATGACCGATCAGAATTTTGTGGAGCATTAGGTTAAGTTAGCACTAGCTGTCATTCATTATATCCCATGGATTTCCTTCATGTATAATAAAAAGGAGGAGGCTGTATTTATTCATCCCAACAGGAACAAAATACCGCTGTTCAAACAGAACATAATGTCACTTTGTTTTTGTGATGCACACAAAATGTATTATCACATTTTATGAGTTCATTTAATTTGGTTATGGCACTTTAAGTCAATATTTTTATTTAAGAGGCTTTGTAACTTGAGAAATAAGGTCTCATTCTTTCTCCTGTTTATACAGGGATTTCCCTGTTATGGGTTTGCTCCCTAGGTAGGACCTGTAACATTTTACATAAACAGTAGAAACCACTAATAATCATGATCAACTATATGACCAATTAGAGCAGCGACAGTGGACAACTCACCTCACTACGATGCAGGACTGAAGGTTATACACGATCCTTCATCCCCACTGCCATTAGACTTTACAACACCTCAATCAATGGAAAATAAGACTGAACACATTGTATTCATTCATTTTCTGTAACCGCTTAATCCTCTAGAGGGTTGTTGGGGGGGCTGATGCCAATCCCAGCTGACATCGGGTGAAGACGGGGTACACCCTGAACATGTCGCCAGTTCATCGCATGTAGAGGACAAGCCACCATTCATTCTCAGATTCACACCTATGGGCAATTCAGAGTGACCAATTAACCTGCTAACCTGTTATGGTTAAGGTGCATGTTTTTGGACTGTGGGAGGAAGTCGGAGTATCCAGAGAGAACCCACGCAGACACAAGGAGAATGTGCAAGCTCCACACAGAGAGGCCCCAGCTGGTCAGTGTTGGGTTCGAACCTAGGACCTCCTTGTTGTGAGGAGTGCTAACCACTGCACCACATTGTATTCATTTTATTTTTATTTGATTTTATTTTTATATTCTATAAGCTTAAGGACAACTGAATTTCCCATAAGAATGAATAAAGTGAATCAGAATATGAATATGAATCAAAAAGCTTGTGACAGAATCATTCCTAGCATCATTCCAGCATTACAGATGCTGTTTAAATATCCTTTTACAGTAATCAATCCACTTAGTGTTTATATCGTGTATTCGCATAGCTGTAGCTGTAGCTGTGCGGCTGCACTTTAAAATAACTTTCTTTAATGAAAACTGACAGAAAATGAATGCAGATGACTGAAATACCTGAAACTGAAATTCCTTAAGAGGACTGATAATGTGGTCACATGATGCCTCCGTGAAAAAACAAAGAGTTTACAGTGAACTGGAGAGATGACATTTTTAAAGTTTCAAATGACCAGATTATGTTTAAGGAGCTGCACAGGGATATATCGTTTGAACCGTCACTACGAACAGCTGCTTGTGGAAAAACCTGACACTTTTGATTACTTCCAAGTCAGAGATATTGAGAATTTGTCACAGTTACAACATGTATGTGTCAACATAACATGTACCAGACCCGAACGTCAAGGGAAATAAACCTCATTATCAATAATGAAAATGTGTTTACAGATGGCTGATGTATAAATATCTATTTTTGTTTGTACTACCATTTGTAATTTATTTTTCACTGTTTACCAATGGCTGTACATACAACACCTTTTGCATGGAAAAGGGGATCCCTCCTCTGCGGCTCCTCCTGAGGTTTCTACCCTTTTTAACTGGATGGGTTTTTGGGCAGTTTTTCCTCACTTGAACTGAGGGTGTTGTATATTGTACAGACTGTTAAAGCCCTTTGAGGCAAATCCTTGATTTGTGATATTGGGCTATAATAAAATTGAACTTAATTGAATTGAAATGTTCAGTAATAATGATAATAATAATAATAGTACAACCTTCTATTTTTAAATGATCTTAGTGATTCCTTTGACGTGGACAGATGTGATCACAGTCAGCAGTTTCCAATGTTAATCAGCAGTGTGAGGTATAGACTTAAACATACTGTATCAATGATCTATGATCTTTTTATTTATTTACACAACGTGACATTCTTATTTAAAAAATCCACTCACAAAAATAGAATTGAGTTACGCAGTTTTCACTAGACCTGTTCTGACACAGGGCACAGGATGCTGTAGTTTAGCTCCTAATGTTCCCAGATTTCACTCACTGGACAACAGTAGTTAGAAAACTCCTATGATAGCGCTGAACCAGAAGTATGATTATAATTGTGCTCGAACTGGAAGAGAGAAAATGGTCGGTGCAGCATAAGGTTAATAATGTTCATTAAACAATAGTATTAACAGGCAAAAATATACTGAAAATAACTAAAAGAAAATGTGACAGTCAACAGAAAAAAATTGGAGTCCCACCACGGAAATGAACAGGTAAAATAAGGTAAAAACCACACCCCTGTGCCAATCACTGGAAATCATAGGAAAAGAATGTGCGCAGCTAAAACAACTAAACAACACAGGCAAAAAAATAAATAAATAAATCAGCTCCTACAGCTACAGTGGCTCACTACTTACTCTAGTGGTACAAAATGGTAACAAGTGTTTTAACAATGAAAAGGAAAGCAAAGCAAACTTCCATTTAAACTTCTAAGTCAAAAAGTCTACATTTTCAAACTTATCCAAAAATCTTACTTGTGGCAACATGAATCACAATTACTCTTCAGTAATGCTGCAAATATCTCTGCTTAATAAGTTTGCAGTTTCTTACTCTGTAGTGTTCATGATGTAAAAATAAAAAGAAGTGAATTAGTATTCATGTGAAGAGAGTTTTGTCAAAGAGAGAGCTGGTTGCTCAAAGCAATAAATTAATGATTTTTCAGAAACATTCAGTCAACACAGTGTGTAAAATAAACTTAATGGTTGCAAAGCACTAAGGTTTAGAGTCAATCATCATCTTATATATTTGGCAATCACAGCAGCCTGCCAAGGACTCCAGTTATTAAAGGGCATTGCCACCATTTCACAGTTATTATCATGACAGTTATTCAGCACATCCATCAACCCCTCATTAAAAACACACCTCCTTCTACCGCCCAAACAGAAACACAGATAGAGCTAGAGAGAAACAGACAGAAGCTGGTAAAAAGACTGTAATGCCATTTCTCCAAAACAACATTCCACATTGCAAACTGTACAAAGTTTTTGATGCCATTTTCAAATCCCTTCTCACTATAAATAATAATCTACATTTATAAATGGTGTGATTTTCTGCACCAGCACAGTTGGCCTCTTCAGTAGCAGTACTGTATTCTCTTGAAGCAGACAGATTTCTCTGATGGAGAGAGAGAAATTACTAAATAGGTCTATTTACAGAGGGTTACAATAAGAATGAGAAGATGAAAGCTGGAAAGGAGAGATAGGGGGCTGGAGGGTGATCTAAGGGGTCTGTCTGCAGGAGAAGAGGAGGTGGGGCCTTAAATTGTGCACAGGCATCCACAGTAACTAATACCACCTAGCCAGCATATAGAATGAGGAATAGTTGTTTGTGTGTGTATTTGCTAACCACTTAAAGGCCTCAAAGGCCTAGCTCATGTCCAGTTGCTAGAAAGACAAGTCTTATGTTGCATAATTTATATTCCTATTTAGGATTTAGGTTCACAGTTATACACACATTCACACAATAACACATACACTAGTAGTATTTTTCCAACCAATCCATTTGTTCATAATTTCCAATAGTTTATATGCTTAATATATACTTCAAAAGGAGGAAGTGGCACAGTCTCCTATAAAAAACCTGGGGATGCCCATTATTGCTGGGTTCTGGCCCAAGTACCATTAAAACATCCTTACAGGCACAAATTATAACTGTTTATATATTTGTTTGTATTTTCAAAATTACTGAAATTATGTTTTTACTGACAAAATGGATAGATTATCACCATGTTGCATCCATGGGTGGGGCTACTGGCTATATAAATCAGGGCATAAAAGCTCCTGGGGAAGAATTGTTGTTGAGATGAACAGAGGTCTATTGCTAGAGTTGAGTGTTGTCATCTTTGCTAGCGCCTACCCATTGAGCCAAGCTGTAGCCATTTTGTTTCCTTTTCCCTTTTTTATTTTCATTCTATTGTCACTTTGTTTTAGTAAATAATTTTATTGTGCACTTGTCACTTAGGATTTGGACAGTTTTATCTCCACCTTGAGCTGTAATAAATTGTACTGGGAACTGAAGTCTTGCTCTCACATGTCCTTCCTCCAAATGTAGGTTAGGCCCACTCTTACAGACACTCAAAATTACATAGAAAGAGTTGATATGTATCATGTTAGACGAGAGATCCTGCACTGAGCTGTTTTATACAAAAATAGATGTTGCTTTACTATCTTTACAAAATTATCTTTTAAATTGACAAACATCATATGTGAAAATGGTGGCACAATTCAATGGGATAAAAAAATTGTCTTTGTTCCTGCTCTGCTTTGAAAGAAAACTGAATCGTTGGACTGTGACATAATTATTCAGCACAAGCCTAGCTACAGTTTCAGTTTGTAGTAGTCTAGTTTTTGTTAGGCGAGGTGGGTGCTATGTTTTAACAATTATTTATAGTTTTCTGGCATTGAAGCTCTACTGCAGTACTCAATAAAATAGAGAACATGAAATATATTTTTTCTTGATTTGTACTAATTTCAATACACTTTACCTGACCCTATAGGACAAAAAAATATCTATAGGCGTCCATTCTTTTAATAACTGATATTTTTGCCTAGTTTACTTGCTTTATTTAAGATTTAAATGTTCAGGCAGTAACTTTAACTTCATGATCAGTCTTGGATGGCCACGGCTCCCTGATTTAGCCTACACTACTGCCATTAGCACTTAACACATTGTACATCTGAGGCTAAAATGAACTTAACAAGTTTCACAGGTACTGGTCAAAATACCAAATTATTAAGGGCCATCCACAATAATAAGAACAATAACTATAACCATAACTGACAATATGAACATCCACACTATGAACCATAGCATTCTGTAAACAGAAGCAATGCACTGCATTGTCCAGCTGTGTCCCAAGATGAAGAGGCCTATTGACGACCTGTTACTGCAATGCATTGCAGTCTGGAATATGTGTATTTGTTTCACACAAGAGGGTGGATTAATAAAATGGTCTTTGTATATTTTCTATCAGTGGAAGAAAGAGCACCAAGACCTCCTCTCTCTCTCTTCCCTTACCTCCATGGTGTTGAAAATACACTGCACCCCACAGCTGTACCACACAGCAGCAGCGACTTCTTCTACTTCCAGTGTTTCCTTATTATTTATATTGTTATTAATAAGAATTAAAATAAACAAAAGATAAATAAAAAATAAATGAAGCAACATGCAGTCCTAACCTGACACTCTGAATGTGCCCCTGTAAATTCAGATGTATTCTGATTGGCTGTAAGGATGTCCTCAAATCCCTCTGAAATTGAACCAACAGTATTGTTCATCACAGCTGTTGTCGTTAAAATTGTGGTGTGTACTCCACTTGAGTTAGAATGATTTATACTTATTAAATATAGTTATTGTTCTTGTTGTGGATGGCTCTTCTGACCAATTAAAATGAACAGCAAAAATAGAAGAATATCGTCTGGGAATAATAAAAATATTATGTCTAAACACTGTGCCAAGTCATCAAGAAACGTCATAGTTATTCACTGGAATCAGTTGCTTTCAATCTGCAGGTAGTACTATATGAAACAGTTCATAGGATTTATCCTGTGGCACTATAGTCTGTCTGAATATCTGTCAGTACATGACAATCCATCTTACAGTTGTTCAGATACCGTGGGCTACAGTGCAGGACTGACATAAACATAAACAGAACATGTTGCTAGTCATGAGTCACATCTTAACCAGCCAGCATCATCCTCCAATCCAGCTTTGTTTACTGTCTTAAACATCTTTTCTAGTCAGATTTGAAGTGGTTTGTTTTCAACCTGTCTGACTGTTTTTCTTGACACTTTAATGTATGTTTAATGTAAATATTATTACAGAGACTGAGGGGAAAAAAAACAACAACCTAGAAATGATTTCAGTTGTAATGAAATTTATTTTTCATTATTTTTGTTTATCATGCTTATCATTGAGTTAATGATAAACCAGTTGATTTTATAAAAATGATATGATTTTACAGTGTAGTGATGAGAATGAGCTTTGGTTGGTTGGGAGGAAGTGATCTAAAGCACTCTAATTATAGGTGGTGTGTTGGTGAAAGTGATTTGGTGTCTGTGGTGCGTCTGTCACATCAATATTCTAGCAACCCCTCATTTAAACATCAGCTGTCACTCCCCCACACACCCGACACCTCCCCCACTTCCCTCAGTCTGTCAGTGGAAACTCCTCTACATTGCTGACCGCTGATTCTGAAGACACTGCGTAGAGAAAGTAATTAGTGGAGAATTCACACAATGTGTCTCATCCCCTCCCCTGCCTTCCCCTCCAACTTTCTCTGGTCTCCACCCTTCTTCGTCTTTTTTCCTCACAGGGCACTCCGGATGGATGGATGGATGGATTAGAGGGAATAATAGATGAAACATGATGATCAGTTAGTGCTTCTGTCAGCCGTGACCTTTGCAGGCTGAGTGACCAGAGAGAGAGCAGAGTCATTACCAGCCTTTATCCCTTTGTATGTCTGTCGCAGCCCCGCTGAGAGGAGAATAGCTCTGTCATTTAGGGCAATGGTTCTAAACCTGTGGGTTGAGACCCCTGGGGGGGTCACAAGATAATTTTGCAGGGTCATACAATATATTTTTGCAAGACAAATGCATTGCTGTAGTCCCTTTGATTTTCTTAACAATCATCATTATACATGCAATACTATCAGGGAGAATTTTGAAGAACATTTTGAAGAAGTTGTAGTGGATTTTCTTCACACGTATATGTTATTTTAGAAAATTGCATCCCACAAAAGAACAAAAAATGTGCCCCCATCAAAGATCTTGACAGTCATTTTCACAATAACACTCCTACTTGTTATGAAAAATGTTAATTCATTAGTGTTATCACAATTGGAGTACTGTTCAGTCGTATGATAATAAGAAAAACTTTAAATAGCCCAGAATAAGGTCACAAGGTTAGTTTGAAGATACCACAGCAGCAATGCAGAAAGCAATATTAGGTACATCCCATTCTTTTTCTGTTCAATATTCAGACCAAATACATAATTATTTTACACATCTATCCAGTTACTCCAATTTATTCATTCCTACCCTGAAAAGTAATTTTTTAAGAGATTCGGTCCGATACTATTCTTATACTGATACTATTTTGGATTCCTCTCTATCTTAGTTTGCCTAATTTTGTATGGTCATATGTACATATATGTTGTTTTAAGTCTTTCATATTCTTATAGTCTATTCACATTATGTAGAGTTGCCATTGTTTTTATTTCATTTGTGTTTCTGATTTATGTGAAGAGACTGCTGCATGCTCATTTTTCCCCTTGAGATTAATTAAGTACTTAAGTAATTAAAAAGATTAATCTGGAACTGAAGTTGGATACTAGAAAACACTAAATATTACACCTGACCTGGAAATGAACATTACTTATTGTCAATTTTCATGTCTGTGTGAGGTAGTTGATGAGCATCAGGTATGCTAAGCAGCATCATGCCAGCTGGGAGACAGGTTTGAACATGTAGTGAGGACCCCAGAGTTTACAGATGGCCCTGACTCTGCCTGAACTAAACCTCAAAGGCAGACAGCATCACTTTCCCTCAGAGGAACCTCCATGGTGATTAGTAGCCCTCCTGACAACTAACATTCACAAGACTATAAAAGGCTATAGTATGAGTGGTGATCACCTGCAGCAGACACAGCAGTGCTGCAGAAAATGCAAAAAGCAATGCTGCAGCCATGTATATGTAGAATTCTCAATTCCAACTGATCAATGACGCATTCTGTGGTTATTTCTGTATAACTGACCACCACTATTAATAATAACAGACCATTGCATATGGGCTAATATCTGATCATAGACTCAGGAGAACATTTTTAAATCTTAAATTTCTGTAGCAGTTAAAACATCAGTATGTAGAATCTCTTTAACTCTGAACAGGGGTGTGTAGACTTTTTATGTGTATACACACACACACACACACACACACACACACACAATGAAAATTAATTAATCACTTTAATGTATTTTCCTTGAGCTGGTAAAATGGCTATTTATTACTATAAAAACAGAGCAGGAAAACAGGATGTATAGCCTATATTCAAATAGTAGCCCATCTCTTTAACTTTAAACTCAGGCTCTCCTGAAATATATATTTTTTTGCAATAAAGAAATGTGTGTTTTTGTGTTCAGCTAGTAGCACTTATTTTGAACTGATGAAGCAGATAAGTGATTTATGCTCGTATAGTATAACATTACCAATGATCACATCCCAAAACACACACAAACACACTATAAGTCTGGATGCTAGGCCATATAGGCAGTGCTGGCTAACCTGCCATGCTGCTGCTGCTGCTAGGTCCTGGCCTGGCTGACTGTGGCCACACTGCCCTCAGCCCCTCTGCGACGGAAAAGGTCGGTAAGTTTAGCACATTTGGCTGCATCCTGCACTCTTCTTAGCTCTTAATTTTTCTGCTCCGCCCATCTTTTTCTGGCTTCCTTTAGGCATGTCTGCTCCTCTTTCTTTCTTTCTGTCTTTTTTTTAACTGGAAAACAACGGTTTAATGTGACGTCATCTTCAACGCTCGGCCGGCGACTGAATGATGAACACGGTAGATCAATGACCCAGTCAGTACCTGCGGCTGCGGGGGCAGCCTGCTGCGGTCAACCGCAGCTGCGTTTGTGTTAAAACAAACAAACAAACAAACAAAAAAACGTTCCGGTCACCGGCCCGGAACAGACCGGCCGTTCGGGAAACCTCCCGATGGCCAGCCCGCCCCTGCCTATAACCTGTACAACGCAACTGAAAAATAAACTGATATCATTCAAGGAGGTGAAATAAAAATAAACGACTGAGATAATAAGGTGGCACAAGTATGCACACCCTCTTATAACTAGGGATGTGGCTGTGTTTGGATTGACCCAATTCAAACTCACGTGGAGAAAATATGGCACAACAGTGGCATTACCAAGAACAGGACATCCATCCAAAATTGATGATGAGGTGGGAGGAAGAGGCCGACAGCAATATTGAAGGAGCTGCAGGAATTTCTGGCAAGTACTAGCTGTGTAGTACATGTGACAACAATCTCCTGTCTTCTTCCTATGTCTGGCTATGGGGTAGGGTAGCAAGACCAAAGCCTTACCTTACGAAGAAAAACATAGATAGATAGATAGATAGATAGATAGATAGATAGATAGATAGATAGATAGATAGATAGATAGATAGATAGAT